>CAVNZG010000148.1:0-63926 GCA_963693315.1 Diogma glabrata
GGTTCAATGCACTTTCTCTAATTTTTCTAAAAATTTTGTATGTGGAAAAATCGAGATAAAATTTTTAGAGATTGTGCAAATAAATTAATTTTTTGAGGAAATGTCGATACTGGGATAGACGCTTGGTGAATGAAATTGGTTCTCTTGCCGAGAATTCTGATTAATGCACGTAATTGGTAAAGGTTCAATGTACTTTCTCTAATTTTTCTAAAATTTTTGTATGTGGAGAAATCGAGATAAAATTTTGATAACTTCGGGAAAATTTATTTATTTTCTGAGGATATGTCGATATTGGGATAGACGTTTGTGAATGAAATATGTAATCTGGCCGAGAATTCTGATTAATGCACGTAATTGGTAAGGGTTCAATGTACTTTCTCTAATTTTTCTAAAAATTTTGTATGCGGGAAAATCGAGATAAAATTTTTAGAGTTTGGGCAAATAAATTAATTTTTTGAGGATATGTCGATACTGGGATAGACGCTTGGTGAATGAAATCGGATCTCTGGCCGAGAATTCTGATTAATGCACGTAATTGGTAAAGGTTCAATGTACTTTCTCTAATTTTTCTGAATTTTTGTATTCAGCCAATTATAAAACATATTTCATTCAACAAGCGTCTTTCCCAATATTGACTATCCCAAATGTATTATTAAAAACTTAAAATAGAAAAACCATAAAAACCAGCACAAACAAAAATGTTTCTCAGACCTCTGTTTCGAAAAGCCATTTTTATCAACTCTTAACGCGTGTCATCAAAACTCTACTTTACCATAAGTTTCACTTGCTCTTATTTTTCTCCTCTCTCTGTGTATGATTTTGTCATTTGTGTTCTATAAAATTATTTGGGATTGACTTTGTATTTAAAATAAAAACTTTCAAAGAATGATAAAATATCGAAATTATTTAATAGATATTTGATGAAAAATTTAAAATAAAGTAATAAAAATAACTATTCCTATTGCAGGAATCAAACCCATGTTTTTCTGAATGTTTTCCATGGTTTTATATCACACAGCTAATGGTGATCCTAACTATTAAAGAAAATAAGTTAATATAAGGTGCGTTCGATTTGACTGAAGCAACTGAATCAACTGAAAAATTGAATGCAATTGTTGTTGTTTTTTCAGTTGTTTCAGTCAAATCGAACATACCTATACTTTATGAATGTTAAAATTCAAAAATAAATAACGGTGATACGAAAAATAAAGTATATAGATCGTTTATGCCGCTAATGATGATGATATTGTTTTTAGTTGCGTTTGTATTTATTTGTAGCCCATGTATAAGAAACGATAGTTTTGTGGCAGTTTTTATAGTTTTTATATGTGTATTGAAAATTTAAAAAGGAAATAAGAATAAAATAAACTTAAAATGTTCGCATTTATTTAATACAATTTTAGCTTTTGCAACGTGTGTACGTTGTACTTGTACAGGTTTTAATTGATTTGAAATATATACATATTGTGGTATACCGTGGTTTTCAATTGTGAAATTTGCAAATTAACATTCAAAAGTTTTTTTCAAAACTCAAATTTCCCATTGCATTGTTCCTTTTATGGTTTTGTGGTTTTTTGTTGACGTAGAACTAAGAATTATTAGTAAGCGCAATTTTTTCGCAATTCTGCAATTTTCCTAAAATTTGGATTGAGTATTCCTTGTTATTTAGTAAATTTTCACGTCTCTATTATTATCAGCCATGCCATTCAAATATATTAACTTAACAGAAGAGAAGTTGGAGATTATACGGACTACTATTATAGAAAATGTGGATCATAATGATGTTATGTCTTTAAATTTTATGAATGGGCCATTATTGGCGATTATTTGCTCAAAATTATCAGTCAAGTGTAATGAGCGGATGCGATTAAGTCTAAAAAATTTAATTTGTAGAAACAAATGTTTTATTTTTAAACTCTTTGACGCATCTAAAATGAGAGTAGGACATTGCGATACTGTTATGTCCAACAACATTGAAACACCAAATAATGTTGAAATATCTAGTGAACATGGCTTTTCTGATTTTAACTACGAGAATCTATTAAATGCGTCAAATGAATTGCAAACCATTCATTTAGATCTAAAAAACGTTGAAGAAGATTCAATAATGCTTGACCAAAACACTGACATTATTGAACTTGACAATTCTGGCTACGGAAATAATAAAGTAGACAGTGAGTTGAAAATGGATAGTGAAGATGCCATTTTAGTACCTAATTTACATAACCTATGTTCAGATATTGCATATACCTGCTTAAATGACGTTTTAGCTATACCAATAAAAACTTGGAATGAAATTTTTAATTCAAATACTCGTGAATTTGACAGATTCAAATATTCTTTCGTATTTGCTGAACTTCTCTCAAAAATGACTGGATGCTTAATATGCATTAAAGATAGTCAAATAAATCAAAAATCTATTTATATCCGTGCATATTGTGGACATAGAAGTCCTGAGAGCGGCAAGGAATGTCGTAAATTTAAAATCACAAGCAAAGGACAAAAGTCAGTTAATCATTTTAATGTAAGCGCTTCCTCGCTTAAAACATTCCATCCTTACATAAAACCTCGTGTTGTTAGTAAATTATATCGACAGGAATTAAAGGAATGTTTGCTAAAATCATCGGTGGAAAGTTTTTCGGAAAAATTGTTTTTAAATGAGGACAAGAATTTTGTAAAAAAGAATAAAACATTAATGAAATGCACTTCAGTAGATGTGTTAAGAAAAATTAAATCTGAGGCTCTAATGGACCAAGATAACCATATCGATGATATAGAGGATATATACATCGAAATTCAAAATACAAAAGGTACACCTGATCAGAATATACAGCAACTATCCAAATGGCCGTTTTATGTTATAAATTTTAGTAAAATTCAAACAGAAATGATGAAATTAATAATAAATAACAATTCTGACAAAAAACTTGTTGTATATATGGATGCAACAGGTGGACTTGTTCGACAACCAAAACCAGAACTGTCATCAGTCTTATATTATGCTCTTGTTATTGCAGTAAAAAAAAATGAGATTGATCCCAGTGATCCTTTTCCTGTTAGTGATTTTGTGAGCGCAAGTCATAGCAGTCAAAGTATTGGAACTTGGCTCAGAGCATTTAAAAGTTTTGTTTTAAATCAGACTCATAAATGGCCCATTTTTGATACTGTTGTGACAGATTTCAGCTTTGCTGAAATAAATGCCGTTTTGGAAAGCTTCAATAACTTGACAATTATTGATTATTTAAAATTATGCCATAAGTCTATTAGTTTGAAAAACATTGCAAATTTAAACAAATATGTCAAAATACATCTGTGTTGCTCACATCTTCTTAAAAATGCAATGAATGATGTTAATGATTATTTTAGGGAATCATCCAAAGTATCAAAATACGTTAAGGAAATAGTGGCATCATTTTTCCTGTGTAGTAATTATGAAAATATGAAATTAATTTTCCATCATTTTTCGTTGCTATTAAAATCAAAATTCACTTCTCCACAGACAATTTCAGCTTTCAATGAAATAATAAAATCAGCGGTCGACGTTGAAAGCATAGATTTGGAAAAAGAATGTAACATAAGCAGGTATGATGCAGGTGAATTATTCCATAAAACAATTTACGAACAAAGTCCATTTTATCAAGATTTTTTAAAAATATACAACGATTGTGAAATAAATGAAACCAGCATCGGGCATCAGGCAGTTAATAATTTGTACAATCCCGGGTTTGCAGAAAAGTTTATAAAAAAATACATGACGTACATTCCATTGTGGTCGCAACTAATCTATAATGAAGGGCGACTAAGTAATAGCCATGTTGAAAATTATTTCTGCGTTATTAAAAGACGTTGTCGTGAGGCATCACATTTAGGAAAGCTACCCACCAAGTGCCTTAGATTTATAAAAGAAGATTTATATGAAAGATTTAAAACAAAAATTCCAAAAAAGTCTTTAAAAAATGTCTCGTTAAATTTAAAGGGGAAAGAAGTTACTTTGCTAGATTCCTTTAATAAAACTGAGACATGGAACAAAAAAAATACCATTTTAGGAAAACCCGTGAAACACAATTACTTCAGCTTGAAAAATTTGAAGCAATTCAACAATAAATCAAAAAATGAACAAACCGAAATAGCAACAAAAATTCAAATAAAGAAACACTCTGATATGAAACTATCTGATAAAGAGAAGAATTTTCAAACGAAAACATGGCTTTTGCGTAATGGCAATATTGTTAGAAACGATTTGTACAAAAACACATGTGCTTTTGACGCAGCATTACATTGCATTGTAAATATAAAATTAAAATTTAACTTTTTATTTGACGAATCATGCCCTATTTCAAATGTAGTAAATGCATTATATAATGGAAATAGTCATCTAGCCGAAGAATTAAGACATGATGCTATTTTCTATATTAAAAAAAATTTAAATTATGATTTCGGTATGCAAAGCAATTGTGAATGTAACATCACACTAATATCGGATTGTTTTTTTAAAAAATATCCTACTTGTACAACCGAATTTGTTTGTAATGTCTGTACGAAATCGACAGTTGAAAGGCGGCCATATGTTGCGATAGACACATGTTTACTAGAACAACATGGCCTTGAACAATTGGAAAAGAGTTTTATTTCGATACCACCAAAACGGTGTTGTGATTTGATCTTATCTCCAAAATCAACCGTTTTCAATGAATATGCTGTAATTAATACGGAATATCGCAATCCAGAAAAACAAAAACCTATAGCGCTAGGCAGTATTCAAAAATTAATAAAAATTAACCATATTGATTATGAAATTAACTCTTTAGTACATTACAGTGCAACTGCAAATCATTACACAGCATACTGTAAAAAAGTCGATTTTTGGGAAGAATACGATGACCTCAAAGAAAATATTGTAAAAATACGAAATGCGTCAAAGTTAGTAGTGCCACACTTAGTGTTCTATTCAAGAATAAACCGTAAATAATTATATTACGAAATAAAGAACCAAGGACAAATAATTTTTTTTTCGTTTGAATTATCAACATGACTTATTAAAATTTCACTGAAACAAATTTAGAAAAAAGTTCATTAAATTTATTTAATAATAATTTAATAACAAAAACTCTCAATTGTAATATCGTGAAAGAACAAATTACGGGCTGAGAGTAGCATAAACAAAAATAAATTTTCTATAAATGAACGTTGACTGTTGTAATTGATTGTGTGTGTAATATTTACAAAATGTCGACGAAATTGGTTTCTTAAAACATAAACAATTTTATCAAAAATTAGAAAATACGAAAAATTCTTTGTATTTTGTCCAAAGTTCTCAAAATTTTATCCAGGTAAATACGCATACAAAAATTCTGGAAAAATCACATAATGTTCATTGAGCGTTTTCCAATTACGAGCATTAATTATAATTTTCGGCCAGCAAACCGTTTCCAGCTTGCAAGCGTCTATCTCAGTTCCCATTAAGATAGTAATATCGTGAAAGAACAAATTACGGGCTGAGAGTAGCATATACTGAAACTAAATTAAATTTTGTATAAATGAACGTTGACTGTTGCAATTGATTGTGTGTGTAATATTTACAAAATGTCGACGAAATTGGTTTCTTAAAACATAAACAATTTTATCAAAATTTAGAAAATACGAAAAATTCTTTATATTTTGTCCAAAGTTCTCAAAATTTTATCCAGGTAAATACGCATACAAAAATTCTGGAAAAATCACATAATGTTCATTAAGCGTTTTCCAATTACGAGCATTAATTATAATTTTCGGCCAGCAAACCGTTTTCAGCTTGCAAAATGCAAGCGTCTGTCTCAGTTCCCATTAAGATAGTAATATCGTGAAAGAACAAATTACGGGCTGAGAGTAGCATATACAGAAACAAAATTAAATTTTGTATAAATGAACGTTGACTGTTGCAATTGATTGTGTGTGTAATATTTACAAAATGTCGACGAAATTGGTTTCTTAAAACATAAACAATTTTATCAAAAATTAGAAAATACGAAAAATTCTTTGTATTTTGCCCAAAGTTCTCAAAATTTTATCCAGGTAAATACGCATACAAAAATTCTGAAAAAATCACATAATGTTTATTGAGCGTTTTCCAATTACGAACATTAATCATAATTTTCGGCCAGCAAACCGTTTTCAGCTTGCAAGCTTCTATCTCAGTTCCCATTAAGATAGTAATATCGTGAAAGAACAAATTACGGGCTGAGAGTAGCATATACTGCAACTAAATTAAATTTTGTATAAATGAACGTTGACTGTTGCAATTGATTGTGTGTGTAATATTTACAAAATGTCGACGAAATTGGTTTCTTAAAACATAAACAATTTTATCAAAAATTAGAAAATACGAAAAATTCTTTGTATTTTGTCCAAAGTTCTCAAAATTTTATCCAGGTAAATACGCATACAAAAATTCGGGAAAAATCACATAATGTTCATTGAGCGTTTTCCAATTACGAGCATTAATAATAATTTCCGGCCAGCAAACCGTTTTCAGCTTGCAAGCGTCTATCTCAGTTCCCATTAAGATAGTAATATCGTGAAAGAACAAATTACGGGCTGAGAGTAGCATATACTGCAACTAAATTAAATTTTGTATAAATGAACGTTGACTGTTGCAATTGATTGTGTGTGTAATATTTACAAAATTTCGACAAAATTGGTTTCTTAAAACAAAAACAATTTTATCAAAAATTAGAAAAATACGAAAAATTCTTTGTATTTTGCCCAAAGTTCTCAAAATTTTATCCAGGTAAATACGCATACAAAAATTCTGGAAAAATCACATAATAATCATTGAGCGTTTTCCAATTATAAGCATTAATAATAATTTCCGGCCAGCAAACCGTTTTCAGCTTGCAAGCGTCTATCTCAGTTCCCATTAAGATAGTAATATCGTGAAAGAACAAATTACGGGCTGAGAGTAGCATATACAGAAACAAAATTAAATTTTGTACAAATGAACGTTGACTGTTGCAATTGATTGTGTGTGTAATATTTACAAAATGTCGACGAAATTGGTTTCTTAAAACATAAACAATTTTATCAAAAATTAGAAAATACGAAAAATTCTTTGTATTTTGTCCAAAGTTCTCAAAATTTTATCCAGGTAAATACGCATACAAAAATTCTGAAAAAATCACATAATGTTCATAAAGCCTTTTCCAATTACGAGCATTAATTATAATTTTCGGCCAGCAAACCGTTTTCAGCTTGCAAGCGTCTATCTCAGTTCCCATTAAGATAGTAATATCGTGAAAGAACAAATTACGGGCTGAGAGTAGCATATACTGAAACTAAATTAAATTTTGTATAAATGAACGTTGACTGTTGCAATTGATTGTGTGTGTAATATTTACAAAATGTCGACGAAATTGGTTTCTTAAAACATAAACAATTTTATCAAAAATTAGAAAATACGAAAAATTCTTTGTATTTTGCCCGAAGTTCTCAAAATTTTATCCAGGTAAATACGCATACAAAAATTCTGGAAAAATCACATAATGTTCATTGAGCTTTTTCCAATTACGAGCATTAATTATAATTTTCGGCCAGCAAACCGTTTTCAGTTTGCAAGCGTCTATCTCAGTTGCCATTAAGATAGTAATATCGTGAAAGAACAAATTACGGGCTGAGAGTAGCATATACTGAAACTAAATTAAATTTTGTATAAATGAGCGTTGACTGTTGCAATTGATTGTGTGTGTAATATTTACAAAATGTCGACGAAATTGGTTTCTTAAAACAAAAACAATTTTATCAAAAATTAGAAAAATACGAAAAATTCTTTGTATTTTGCCCAAAGTTCTCAAAATTTTATCCAGGTAAATACGCATACAAAAATTCTGGAAAAATCACATAATGTTTATTGAGCGTTTTCCAATTACGAGCTTTAATCATAATTTTCGGCCAGCAAACCGTTTTCAGTTTGCAAGCGTCTATCTCAGTTCCCATTAAGATAGTAATATCGTGAAAGAACAAATTACGGGCTTAGAGTAGCATATACTGAAACTAAATTAAATTTTGTATAAATGAGCGTTGACTGTTGCAATTGATTGTGTGTGTAATATTTACAAAATGTCGACGAAATTGGTTTCTTAAAACATAAACAATTTTATCAAAAATTAGAAAATACGAAAAATTCTTTGTATTTTGCCCAAAGTTCTCAAAATTTTATCCAGGTAAATATGCATACAAAAATTCTGGAAAAATCACATAATGTTTATTGAGCGTTTTCCAATTACGAGCATTAATCATAATTTTCGGCCAGCAAACCGTTTTCAGCTTGCAAGCTTCTATCTCAGTTCCCATTAAGATAGTAATATCGTGAAAGAACAAATTACGGGCTGAGAGTAGCATATACAGAAACAAAATTAAATTTTGTATAAATGAACGTTGACTGTTGCAATTGATTGTGTGTGTAATATTTACAAAATGTCGACGAAATTGGTTTCTTAAAACATAAACAATTTTATCAAAAATTAGAAAAATACGAAAAATTCTTTGTATTTTGCCCAAAGTTCTCAAAATTTTATCCAGGTAGATACGCATACAAAAATTCTGGAAAAATCACATAATGTTCATTGAGCGTTTTTCAATTACGAGCATTAATAGTAATTTCCGGCCCGCAAACCGTTTTCAGCTTGCAAGCGTCTATCTCAGTTCCCATTAAGATAGTAATATCGTGAAAGAACAAATTACGGGCTGAGAGAAGCATATAAAGAAACAAAATTAAATTTTGTATAAATGAACGTTGACTGTTGCAATTGATTGTGTGTGTAATATTTACAAAATGTCGACAAAATTGGTTTCTTAAAACATAAACAATTTTATCAAAAATTAGAAAAATACGAAAAATTCTTTGTATTTTGCCCAAAGTTCTCAAAATTTTATCCAGGTAAATACGCATACAAAAATTCTGGAAAAATCGCATAATAATCATTAAGCGTTTTCCAATTATAAGCATTAATAATAATTTCCGGCCAGCAAACCGTTTTCAGCTTGCAAGCGTCTATCTCAGTTCCCATTAAGATAGTAATATCGTGAAAGAACAAATTACGGGCTGAGAGTAGCATATACAGAAACAAAATTAAATTTTGTATAAATGAACGTTGACTGTTGCAATTGATTGTGTGTGTAATATTTACAAAATGTCGACGAAATTGGATTCTTAAAATATAAACAATTTTATCAAAAATTAGAAAATACGAAAAATTCTTTGTATTTTGCCCAAAGTTCTCAAAATTTTATCCAGGTAAATTTTTTTTTTTTTTTTTTTTTTTAACGGCGTTCATGCTCCATGTAGGAGCGTTGCCAGGCTAATCAGCTTCGAATATTCACCACGGTCATTCGCAACAGCGACATAATTACCATGGCAGCCGATTTTTTTAAGGTCGTTTATTACGTCAGTCTCCCATTGTAGTCGTGGTCTACCTCGCGGTCGCCCACTCCCTGGGGTACTAACGTACATTTTTCTAATCATTCCAGACTGTGAATCGGCTCGTAGAACATGCCCAAACCAAGCAATTCTATTAGAACGGATACAACCTATTATATCAGGACCCTCAAGAAGGTCTCTGATCTCAAAGTTATATCGGGTTCTATACTCTCCATCGTCTGTCTTAAGTGGACCAAAAATGTAGCGTAGGATCTTACGCTCAAATACAGATAAATGCGATTCGTCATTTTGTGTAAGGGTCCACGTTTGTGATCCATACATCACAACCGGTCTAATCAATATCTTGTATAACTTGAGCTTGGTGTTAGTTGATACATACGGAGATCCAAGGAGAGGTTTGATTGAGTAGAAAGTTCGATTACCTGCAGCGATTCGAGCTTTTATATCTGTAAGTATGCTGTTGTTTGAGTCAAGCATTGATCCCAAATATTTAAAAGATTCAACTCCCTCAATTCGTTCATCGCCGCACATCAAATCTTTCTTCTCAGACTCTCTTGAAACATTCATATGTTTGGTTTTATTGTAGTTAATTTGAAGACCAATTTTTCTAGCTCCACTCTCAAGCGACTTAAAAGTCTCACTCATAACAGCTTCACTTCGGCCGAGGATGACAACATCATCAGCGTATGCAATCATCTGTACTGAGTTTATTGACAAGATATTGTTGTTAGTCGGTAGTTTCTTTTGACGGCACACATATTCCAAGGCTAAATTAAAAAGTATAGGAGAGATAGCATCACCTTGTCTTAACCCGGAGTCGACTTTAAAAAACCTTGATATTTCGTTCTCTACTCGTACACAGCATTGAGAGTTCTGTACTGTCATTTTGCATAGTGATACCAGTTTACCAGGAATTCCCATTGACACCAGAGCAGACCATAGAGTCTCTCGTTCGAGAGAGTCGTAGGCCTGCCTGAAATCAATGAAGAGTTGGTGCACTGGTATGTTGAACTCTCGGCACTTTTCCAAAATCATCCTAATCGAGAAAAGTGCATCGGTGGTACCTCGGCCCCGCCGGAAGCCACACTGATATTCTCCAAACAGTTGTTCAGCAAAAGGATTGATTTTAGATAGCAAAATTGCATTTTAATTTTGACAGCGCCGCATCGAATTCCTCTTTGGTGGGTTCGTCTACATGTACCTTTGACGCACGAATAAGCTTTGCTCGTCGCCCGACTTGTTTCCGGTCACTTAAGTTGAGAAGATTCTCAAAATAAGCGGCCCAAGTATCTAAAATATTTTT
Source organism: Diogma glabrata (assembly GCA_963693315.1). Lineage (NCBI taxonomy): Eukaryota > Metazoa > Arthropoda > Insecta > Diptera > Cylindrotomidae > Diogma > Diogma glabrata. The sequence continues at coordinate 10,716 of CAVNZG010000148.1, forward strand.
AAGGTGTACTTGTAGCTCCCCATCTTCGTTTTGAATAGCAGTCGATCTAGTTTGAGGGCCGTTCTTTAAGGTTTTAACCTGTTGAAAGAAGTTACGCGATTGATGTTCCTTATTGAAGCTTTCAATCTCCTCACACTTTCTCTTCCACCATTCTCTCTTCGTTCGTCTACATAACTTTGTAACGGCTTGTCTTGCCAGTTTATAGTTCTCCTTCGTGGACCTGGTGTGGCGTCCTTGCAGACATTTCAGATAGCAATCTCTTTTGTATTGAATAGCGTCAAGACATGCTTGATCCATCCATGGCTTCTGGGAGTGGTTTTGTGGTCGTCCAAGTATTCCCTCAGCAGCGCTTAAAACAGCATCTTTGAGCAAATACCATGACTTATCGACGTCTCCATTAATGGTTTCTGATTTCTCCAATGTTTCGGCAATATAGTTTTGATATTTCTCTCCTGTTTCTGCATTTTTTAGTGATGAGATGTTAAATCGTTTCCGTTGATTGAATTTCGGAATGCTTGGGTTTGGGAAGTGGAACCTTATTTTAGCACATACAAGAAAGTGGTCACTTCCAATGTATGCACCTCTAAAGGATCGCACATCCAGAACACTCGAAAAGAAACGTGCTGTAACTAGCACGTGATCAAATTGATTTCGAGTGTTTCCATTCGGTGAGACCCATGTCTGCTTATGAATCGATCGGTGCGGAAAGAAAGTACTGGCAATTCTCAAATTATTTGATAATGCAAACTCAGTCATTCTCTCACCATTATCATTCGAATTCAAATGCAGACTGTTGGGGCCCACCACATTTCCATAAGAGATATCTCTTCCAACCTGCCCATTAAAGTCACCAAGAACCATAGTGAAGTCGCGTGTTGGTGTTTGTTTCATAACCTCTTCCAGTGCTATGTAGAAATTATCCTTCTCGTCGACGGTCTTAGCTTCAGTAGGTGCATGCACGGCAATAAGAGAAATATTGTTATATGTACCACGTACACGTAGGTAGCAAATCCTCTCACTGACCGGGATGAATTTCTTCACGGCTTCTTGTATGCGTGCACCAACAAGAAAGCCAGTTCCAAATTCTCTTCGAGAAGGATGACCACTACAGTATAGAGAGTGACTATCCAAATCTTGTTTTCCGATTATTGGCTGTCTAATTTCTTGCAGAGCTATGATATCCATCCCATACCTCTCAGCCTCTGTTTCTAGACTTATAAGAGCATAGGTAAATACGCATACAAAAATTCTGAAAAAATCACATAATGTTCATAAAGCCTTTTCCAATTACGAGCATTAATTATAATTTTCGGCCAGCAAACCGTTTCCAGCTTGCAAGCGTCTATCTCAGTTCCCATTAAGATAGTAATATCGTGAAAGAACAAATTACGGGCTGAGAGTAGCATATACTGCAACTAAATTAAATTTTGTATAAATGAACGTTGACTGTTGCAATTGATTGTGTGTGTAATATTTACAAAATGTCGACGAAATTGGTTTCTTAAAACATAAACAATTTTATCAAAAATTAGAAAATACGAAAAATTCTTTGTATTTTGCCCGAAGTTCTCAAAATTTTATCCAGGTAAATACGCATACAAAAATTCTGGAAAAATCACATAATGTTCATTGAGCGTTTTCCAATTACGAGCATTAATTATAATTTCCAGCCAGCAAACCGTTTTCAGCTTGCAAGCGTCTATCTCAGTTCCCATTAAGATAGTAATATCGTGAAAGAACAAATTACGGGCTGAGAGAAGCATATACAGGAACAAAATTAAATTTTGTATAAATGAACGTTGACTGTTGCAATTGATTGTGTGTGTAATATTTACAAAATGTCGACGAAATTGGTTTCTTAAAACATAAACAATTTTATCAAAAATTGGAAAATACGAAAAATTCTTTGTATTTTGCCCAAAATTCTCAAAATTTTATCCAGGTAAATACGCATACAAAAATTCTGGAAAAATCACATAATAATCATTGAGCGTTTTCCAATTATAAGCATTAATAATAATTTCCGGCCAGCAAACCGTTTTCAGCTTGCAAGCGTCTATCTCAGTTCCCATTAAGATAGTAATATCGTGAAAGAACAAATTACGGGCTGAGAGTAGCAGATACTGAAACAAAATTAAATTTTGTATAAATGAGCGTTGACTGTTGCAATTGATTGTGTGTGTAATATTTACAAAATGTCGACGAAATTGGTTTCTTAAAACATAAACAATTTTATCAAAAATTAGAAAATACGAAAAATTCTTTGTATTTTGCCCAAAGTTCTCAAAATTTTATCCAGGTAAATACGCATACAAAAATTCTGAAAAAATCACATAATGTTCATAAATCCTTTTCCAATTACGAGCATTAATTATAATTTTCGGCCAGCAAACCGTTTTCAGCTTGCAAGCGTCTATCTTAGTTCCCATTAAAATAGTAATATCGTGAAAGAACAAATTACGGGCTGAGAGTAGCATATACTGAAACTAAATTAAATTTTGTATAAATGAACGTTGACTGTTGCAATTGATTGTGTGTGTAATATTACAAAATGTCGACGAAATTGGTTTCTTAAAACATAAACAATTTTATCAAATATTAGAAAAATACGAAAAATTCTTTGTATTTTGCCCAAAGTTCTCAACTTTGCCAGTGCCCAAAGTGCCCAACTTTATCCAGGTAAATACGCATACAAATATTCTGAAACATCATATAATGTTCATTGAGCCTTTTCCAATTACAAGCATTAATCATAATGTCCAACCAGCAAACCGTTTTCAGCTTGCAAGCGTCTATCTCATTTCCCATTAAGATAGTAATATCGCGATGGAATAAATATTCGGGTTGAGAGTAGCATATAGTAAAAAGCAAAATATAGTTCAAACAAATTTTTTTGTTATCAATTTTTAGCTAATGATAATATTAACTATAAGACTTTTTTTAAAGTAGGATATGTCAATTTGAAGGTTTTTTATCCGTAAATAAAAATCAATTAACTAGAAAGTAAAATAACTTACAGAAAAAAAATTTAAAATAAAATGTCATGATAGTATAAAATTTTTAGTATTACCATATGCAATTTTTCTTGTTTTACGGGATAGAATTTCGGGCTAACTTCACAAAGGTCAGTATTACAAATTCTTTTTAATATTAATTAAATACTAATTAATTTTAATTAAATACTTATAAATTAAAAACTTATAAGTATTTAATTAATATTAATTAAATACTTATTTTAATATTAATTAAATACTTCATAAATTTAGAATCTGTGGAAACATTTTAATCCGTTTCTTATAAACATTAACCTCTGCAGTCAGAGATTTTTGACTCGTCGGCTTCAACAAAAAAGTTTGTAACAAGCCCTAAGAAAAACAATTTGCAAAAACCTTATAACAGTCAATGAAAAAAAAAATAAAAAGATTTGAATAGAAGAAAAAAACTTTTTTTTCTATGATACAATACATACTAGGAGGGCCCGGCGTACTTCGCTACGCTTATAAATAAAGTTTTTGCGTAGACATTTTGTTGACGTAGAAGCAATGATTTCAAAAAGTGGTAATGAGAAATGCTAGCATATAATTTTCAATTTTCTTTTTAAATATATGAATGAAAAATAATCAGAACTCTAGTTGATCAGTTCGGATATATGAAAAATTAGCGATCAACTAAGTTAGAGATCAAATAGGCTTACTTGAAAACTTATTCGATCGCTAATTTTTCATATATCCGAACTGATCAGCTAGAGTTCTGATTATTTTTCATTCATATATTTCAAAAGAAAAATTAAAAATTATATGCTAGAATTTCTCATTATCACTTTTTGAAATCATTGCTTCTACGTCAACAAAATGTCTACGCAAAAACTTTATTTATAAGCGTAGCGAAGCACGCCGGGCCCTCCTAGTATTGATTAAATTATAATGTTTATAGAAATAGTTATTTGTTTAACTGGGCAGCAAAGTAGTAGATTGACTGCCGCGGCTGATAGTTCATAGCCGAGCGCAGCGAGGCTAGGAATTCAGCCAAGGCAGTCATTCTACCTTGCTGCCGAGTTGAACATATAATTTTTTCTCCGATTAATTACAATGATATGTAATTTAATAATTATTACTTTAAAAATAAAGCAAAATTTTTAAAAATGAAAAAAAAATCGCAATTGATGGAAGATTTAGTTGTTATGGAAATGTAATAATAATTATAGTTTGACAAATTAAAAAATTTCTGCCAGATTCGTGGAAAAATATCTGTTTATTTCTATGAAGTCTAATTATTTTGCTGCCTAGGCAGCAAAGTACTTGCTTTGCTGCCTAGGCAGGAAAAGTGCCATTTTGCTCACTGAAATAAGTCTGCAAAATTTATATTTGCTGTCTATCGGAGAAAAAAATATTTTTTTCTAATGTTAGTGTTGGTGATGTTGAAATTATAACAAAATCTTCGATCATTGGGATCTCCAATTCTTCTTCTGAATAAAAACCTGTTTCTCAATCAGAAATACACAGAACATGGTTCAAATTTATTGCAGGGGTTAAAATATGAAATGTTTAATTTATTAGATCCACATTTAGTACAGGATTATTAACTTAATAAAAAAACACATGTCAATTTTTCATATACCAAACTTTAAAAAATCGTAAGAAAAAATCCATATTGAATTGCGGACTTTTTATTTCTTAATTTCATAGCTGCATATGTTTACTTTAAAATGTGTGAAAAACAAAAAAAAGGGGGTTTTTGAGATATGAGCTTTAAAGTAAAAGGGAAGAGAGAAAAGTTATTAATTTTAAACTTACTTATTTCATTTATTCAATTATTTTTCTTTTTACTTGCAAAAATATACTTAAGTCGGTGAAATTTTTGGCACCTATTCACAGAACATTGACACCATTACCAAAACTACGTGAAAAAGCCTCAAAAATTCAACTCAATACCAACAAAATATCAAAATTACAGATTTTTTAAAAACCAAAAATTTAAAAATCAACAAAAAAATGTACGTTTTCAAAATAATAGCCCTCCTATAATAAAAAAACAAAGAAAAATATTACGTCTATCGACCCCTAAATCAATTCATAAACTAAGTTCTCTAAACTTCCAAGGAAATGTATAAACTAACTGAGAGAAAATAAATATCAAAAAAGAAAATAAAGTTTTAAGTTTTAAATTTCATTTGTTTCGTGTTTTTTTTACTTGTATGTAAGTTTATAATGCATATGTATATAAAAAGTTTTTCGTATATAATAACTTTTTTATTTATGATCCGAAAAATCCCAAAAACCTTTAAAATCTAAGTTACACTAATATCAGTTAGCTGTGAAAATTTGAAATGAATCAAAATTCGAATAAAAATGACTTTGGCTGTACAAAGTTTTTTTAGCGTATTAATATATAAGATCTACGCAAAAACTTTATTTATAAGCGTAGCGAAGCACGCCGGGCCCTCCTAGTTTCAATTATTCAATTATTTTCCTTTTTACTTGCAAAAATATACATAAGTCGGATAAAATTTGTGGCACCTATTCACAAAACATTGACACCATTACCAAAACTACGTGAAAAAACCTCAAAAATTCAACCGCGCATAACACCGATTCAGAGTACACAAAAAATAAAAGCAGAAATTACTTTTTCCTTTCGTCAATGGTCATTCAATAAGTCCGTAGGATGACACATAGATGGCGTTACTAGAATTTTTTCCATATGATTTTTATTTAGTACTAACCTTCAAACGATACGTGCATAGATTTGACAGCAATCTGACTATTTATTCGTGAGTTATAGCATTTTGTGTGAAGCAACTTTTGTTTTTGAAAAAAAAATGGAAAAAAGTGAATTTCGAATTTTAATAAAGCATTGCTTTTTGATGAAAAAAAATACAGTGGAAACCAAACAATGGCTTGATAAACATTATCCAAACTCTGCTCCATCGAGACAAATGGTAGAGAAGTGGATGGCTGAATTTAAATGTGGTCGTACCAGCACAAAAGATGCAGAGTGGACGCCCAAATGAGGCTGTTATTCCAGAAAATATAAAAAAAATCCACAAATTGGTTATGAACGATCGCAAATTGAAGGTGCACGAAATAGCTGACATTGTAAAGGTAGCAGATGGTAGTGTTTTTACCATTTTACATGAACATTTGGGTATGCGAAAGCTCTGTGCAAATTGGGTGCCGCGTGAGCTCACAGTCGACCAAAAACAACAACGAATCGATGCTTCGGAGGAGTCTCTGGCACTGTTAAACCGCAATAAAAGGGAATTCTATCGTAGATATGTGACAATGGATGAGACATGGCTTCACAATTACACACCAGAATCCAAAAGACAGTCAGCTGAGTGGACAGCAGTCGACGAACCGAATCCAAAGCGAGCAAAGACGCAACAGTCGGCCGGTAAGGTGATGGCGTCTGTATTTTGGGATACGAACGGAATAATATTCATCGACTATCTCCAAAAAGGAACCACCATCAACAGCGAGTATTACTGTGAACTTTTGGATCGATTGAAGGCTGAAATCGCAAAGAAACGGCCACATTTGCAAAAGAAAAAAGTGTTGTTTCACCAAGATAATGCACCGTGTCACAGATCGATGAAAACGATGGCAAAATTGAATGAATTGGGCTTTGAATTGCTTACCCACCCACCATATTCTCCAGATTTAGCCCCCAGTGACTTTTTCCTGTTTTCAGATCTCAAGAGAATGCTTGCTGGAAAGAAATTTAAGTCCAATGATGAAGTAATCGCTGAAACTGAGGCCTATTTTGACGAGAAAGAGAAATCGTACTATAAAAGTGGTATAGAAAAGTTGGAAAATCGCTATACTCGTTGTATCGCCCTCGAAGGCAACTATGTTGAATAAAAAAATCGAGTTTTGTCAAAATGTTGTTTTTTTCTTACTTATCCTACGGACTTATTGAACGACCTGTTATATGTAGCTAATTTTCTTTTTAAAATTTGTTCGATATCTGTTTGTAATTAGTTTGTTTTGTTTAAACTAATCTGATACATCAGATTCTACTTGTACACAAAACAGTCTGATCTCGAAATCTACCTATTTCTAGCGGATATCCTGCCGCTCGGCCTTTTTTCTTTTGAGATTTGAGTGCGTTAGTGTTTTCTGAAATATTTACGCTTTAGAGCGTTAAATAGTAATATTAAACATTGCTATTTGAATTGTAAAAACAGCCTGCTTTACACACGATTTTTCAATCGTAAAAATTCTTTTTTTCTACTCATGGGGTAGGGTAGCGAAATCCGAAATTCGAAGTCCACGCCGTGCTGCCTGGGTAACGCTGACAGAATTAGGTTGGTGTATTGGAGATAAGCAGAGTAAAAACTGCTTAGTCAATGACGCTACATCACGGCGAATCGGCGCTCTACAACCAATGCGACTCAAGCGTCTGTTCCCCATGTCAGGGGTGGCTTGGAGCGGGCGTCTGTCTTGAATCAAGCGGCTCGCTATATAAACGTGTAAAAAAGGTTGTTTCTGGTGACCTTAATATGCAGAACGGACCCATTCACGACAATTTAGGTTGAGCCTAAGGTTAACACCCTAACCCCGGAAAAAAACTAATATGTTAAATTTGGTTATCAGAAAGAGAAAAACAGACCCGGATACAACAACAGAATTTTACCTGGACGTGAAAAAGGACCAGACTACCGAATCGGAACGTGGAACGTGCGCAGCCTGAGCGCTCCTGATGCTCTTATAAGTCTAGAAACAGAGGCTGAGAGGTATAGGATGGATATTATTGCTCTACAAGATATTAGACAGCCGATGATCGGAAAACAGGATTTGGATAGTCACTCTCTATACTGTAGTGGTCATCCTTCTCGAAGAGAATTTGGTACTGGCTTTCTTGTTGGTGCACGCATACAAGAAGCCGTGATGAAATTCATCCCGGTCAGTGAGAGGATCTGCTACCTACGTGTACGCGGTGATATGGATATGGATATGGATATGGATATGGATATGGATATGGATATGGATATGGATATGGATATGGATATGGATATGGATATGGATATGGATATGGATATGGATATGGATATGGATATGGATATGGATATGGATATGGATATGGATATGGATATGGATATGGATATGGATATGGATATGGATATGGATATGGATATGGATATGGATATGGATATGGATATGGATATGGATATGGATATGGATATGGATATGGATATGGATATGGATATGGATATGGATATGGATATGGATATGGATATGGATATGGATATGGATATGGATATGGATATGGATATGGATATGGATATGGATATGGATATGGATATGGATATGGATATGGATATGGATATGGATATGGATATGGATATGGATATGGATATGGATATGGATATGGATATGGATATGGATATGGATATGGATATGGATATGGATATGGATATGGATATGGATATGGATATGGATATGGATATGGATATGGATATGGATATGGATATGGATATGGATATGGATATGGATATGGATATGGATATGGATATGGATATGGATATGGATATGGATATGGATATGGATATGGATATGGATATGGATATGGATATGGATATGGATATGGATATGGATATGGATATGGATATGGATATGGATATGGATATGGATATGGATATGGATATGGATATGGATATGGATATGGGTATGGATATGGATATGGAAATGGATATGGATATGGATATGCATATGAATATGGATATGGATATGGATATGGATATGGATATGGATATGGATATGGATATGGATATGGATATGGATATGGATGTGGATGTGGATATGGATATGGATATATCTCAAGTAATAGATATGGATATGGAGGACGATATGGATTGGACGTCGTATGGATGTGACATGGACATGAATTGGATATTGATTGGATATGCGTTAAATATAAATTTGATATTGATTTGATATGGCCCAAGTAGCAATTGACTCGGTAAATTGTCATTAACAGCTAAAGTTATGCTGTGACAACGTCTCGAAATCCGAAAAACTATACGAAATAGTTATAAAAGTTAAATAGCTAAACCATTAGTTTTGGAAACGTTGTGACAGTAAACAAAACAGCTAATTCCCTTATATAGATTATATGTGTTCATAGCAGTGATATCATTATTTTTGTAAAATCAAAATTGTTATGTGGAAAGCAATTTTGCTACTATAGACAAGTATTTATGTGTTAAAGTCAAAACGTTTTATTATCGTTTTTGTATAATTTCAAAGTCAAATCCCAAATAATCAGTTTAGCTCTTTTAATAGCAAGATAGTTGAAAAAGATAAATGCAATATAACTTAGACTGCATTGTTGAGTTTGAGCTTTCTGTAAAGCAAATTCGACGTGCACTCATATTGTCAATTAATTTCATGCTATGAGCATACTTTATGTATATTTTTCAAACCATAAAAAAATTATTTGGTTTTACTTGGTCGGCTGTGACAATGCACTCGATATTATTTTAAATAATGGACAATAAAAATATAACCATTATTTTAAATCATTAAAGAAATATACACGCAGTTCTACATTTCATAGAAAGTCCGAGATCAATACTAAACAGCTGAAAATGGAACCTTAATTAATAACGAAAATTTGTGTATTAACGTTAAACGATTGACATGTGCCAATTGCACTGTTAGAAAAATAAAAGTGATTTCTTTTGATCCCTTTTATTGTAGTATCACAACAACTTCAAGCAACAAAATATTTAAACATAAGTAAGTTTTTTTTCTCAAAAATGTTATATGATAACGAGTATTATTTTATTCTCTTTGTTTTATAGGTGAGAACAATTTAGTTTCCAATAAATATTGTGATACTGAATTAAAAGAGAGCAATTACGTCTTTTTCAAGCCATCTCTACCTCAAATACCAAAACTTTTAACATCTGTAACCTCCATATATGATCAAAACGAAAAAATCGGATATTTCCTTAATGATAACCAAGACGAAGAAGAAGAGAATACATAAGACTTCCTTGATAAGATAAAAATATAGGCAGAATCGTTTATTATTGTACAAACTGCTTTAAAGGAACTGCTCTTAACGATTTATAACCAATGCCTTAAAGAAAATAAATTGCAACCACAACAATGTGATGCTCGCACCTTGTTTAATACACCACAAGATTGCAAGTATAGTACCATTGGATGGTGGTTTGTATTGGAATCGAGGTGTTAAATGTTGCTTAGAATCTTATTTCAAATCCTTAGATAGTTCAATTTCCATCAGCCTAAGTATAAATATTGATGGAGTTTCTATTTATAAAAGCTCAAAAACTCAATTTTTTCCATTCACATCGTAATACATGCGAGATCGACGATTTAGTACCGATAGTTGTGGGGATTTACTGTGGCGATAGTAAGCCTTCTTCGGTGAACAACTATTTAAAAGGCTTTGTAGATGATTTGTAAACGATCTTGCAAAATGGTATGATAATAAATAATAGCAAAATGGATATTAAAATCCGTTGCTAATTTGTGATGCCGCAGCTTGTAGTATGATCAAAGGTAAATATACTAATCGAAAACAAAATGAAACCTAAATTTCGAAAACTCAATTAGCTTTGTCTGAGTCTTGCTCTAAGTACAGTAAACTTTAACCCTTATCATGGATATCTTAACTGTCATGTCATTGGAGAGCATGATAATGACCAACACAATATGAGTTTTCCACGAACTTATATGCCTAAGCGAACTGATTATTCCTTTCGCCAGCAACTAGACAAACAGCATCACAAATTCAATTCAGCACTTCTCTGCCTTCCTATTAATATGGTAGATGATTTTATCGTGTGTGATATGCTTCATCAGAAGCATATTGGTATTATGAAAAAAACTTTGTTCTACTGGTCAAGAAAAGAAAATGGGATTTCATACTTCACGATGGGATCATCGACTCATTTAGAAAGTATCACCATATTTAATAAAATACACTTTGCCATTGGGCATTAGCCGTTCAGTTACACCACTTGATGGCAATTACAGCAAATTACAGCAAAATTACAGAAAATTACAAAATTACAGGAAAATTTATATATTTGCCCTACAAAACGAAATTTGTTTTCATTCCATTGCTTCACACTTTAGTTTATAAATCATACTATTTAAATATCCTCTATTCAATAACGCATACCATTGTATGTAATTGTAAAAAATTAAAAACAATGTTTATAAAATTATTGATTTCATACAAATGAGAATATATATTTTCTTGACAAATTCATCTTATGAGTTTATTGGTTGAGAATGTCTCACGACAGACATTCTGATTTTTAAGTTTTCTGTATAAATAACTGATGATCATAAATGAATTTCATTTAATAAATAACAACTACGTTTTATCCTCTTTTTTCACATTTTCTTTCACACAAAGCAAAACTAGTTACCACAAAACTACAAAGGCCAACTCAACGAAAGATTGCTTACCATAACCGCAGGAGGGATCGATTTTGATCGTTATGATCAATGTTGATCTACGGGTCTGACTACCCTGCGTACTCCAGTCCCTGCCATTGACATATGAGCTAGCGTGAGATATCACATATACCACTGGCAATGGCAGGAGATGTCATTAGCCAAGATGATATCTTAGGGTGCTGGCGGACGAACTTTAATTAGTCAACGGCAGCACTTCCAGTCTTAGCTGGGCAGCGTTCCGTAGCGGTACCGCTCATTAGCTCTTCCGAGGAATCGGACCAACACGTCGTTATGTGTGGGCTTTGTGCCTCGATTGAGGTGGTGAGCGGTGCGTCTGGGGTGCGCTGCATCAGCTAGATTATTGGCATTTAGTTTTGTTTTGTTTTCTGCAAATTTCTCACAATTTGTTTTTCACTTATTATTTTGTTATTATTTCTTCATCTTATCATGAAATATTGGCATATGTCATATTTGGTTGTATGATAGGATTTTTTACTTAGTTATTCATTTTAAAATGAAACATAATAAAATATAATAAAACCCTTTTGAAATATATATGGCAGTACAACCGAAAAAAAATAAGTCTGCAAGTGGTAAAGCAAATTTGCGCAATCCACCCGCCCATAAAGCGGCACGTCCACGGAATTTGCAGGGACAAAACATATATGATTCAATAAAAAACTTTAAAATACATGTTCAAAACATCTACGGATTAAACGCTAACCATGACCACGTGCAACATCATCTTGAGCACGACAAACCGAACATTCTATTCCTTACAGAAACACAAGTTTCTGAAAATTTTCTCTTTATGGAATCGCTTAATTCCAAATATAGGCTCGAATCAGCTTTCAAACTCCATCAGGGCGTATGCGCATACATTCATGAGAGTGTTGCGTACACGCGCTTGCCAAATTTTGAACTACACGGTGACGGCTTCAATACAATGGTTCTAAAGATTTGTCTTCCAGAAATGACTTTTTTTACAATAGCTTTATACCGGTCCCCCAACAAATGTAACCCAAACTTTTTTAATATACTGACAAAAATTGTGGACGAGATTAGAGCAAAGCCCCCTAATTGTGAAGTTATCGTTACCGGTGACTTCAACGTCCACAACAAATCATGGTTGGAATTCTCCAAATCGAGCGACGATGTTGACAATAGTGGAAAACTGGCAGAAATTTTTGCCGCATCTCAGGGCCTATTCCAAATTGTTAAAAGCCCGACTTTCACTCCCCGTAATGGCGGTGATAATAGTTTTCTTTTAGATCTCTATCTTACCACAATGCCAGATATTACGAGTGTCGATGTCGCGAAAGGTAGTATTGGAAATTCTGATCATTATTTAATCTCATCAGTTATCAAAACCGATTTACTTAAAACTGCAGATCCCAAACCCCGTAAAATATTTCACTACTCAAAAATGGATAAGAGTGGTCTTCAAAATTTTTTTCATGGTTTCCCTTTCGACCGTCATTGTTTTTACACTGACAATGTAAATGTTTCTGCTCAAAACTTAACAGAAACCATCCAATTTGCTATCAATAAATTTGTCCCTTTCTCCATAGTAAAACCCAAACAAAAATACTTGTATTCGAAAGCTGCCAAAACGGAACTTAGAAACAAACGTAGATCATTTAATATTTGGATTCATTACAAAACTCCCACTAATCGATACCAATATTTAAAGGCCAACAAAATATCTAACCAGATTATCTCAAACGAAAAATCTGAAATTGACAGAGCGAAAGCCTCAAAACTTACGTCTAAGTCTGTTTCTGACAAGAGTTTTTACAGTTCCATTAATTCTTTAAATTCTGGTACAAAATTTTCTATTCCTCGTGCTGGAAGTTGGCAAATGTCCAGCCCGTCCCCAAAAAGGGACCAAAATCCGATATATCAATTTATAGGCCGATAGCTTTACTATCGGTCCTATCCAAAGTCTACGAGCATTATATTAATACACATATTTCAAAATTTCTGGAAGAAAATCATTTAATATCCGACAGCCAATATGGTTTTCGAAACAAAAGATCAACTACCGATCTATTAAACTATGTAGCGCATTGTTGGAACAGCATACTTGATAATGGTGGTGAAACATACGTTATCGCTTTAGACATCTCCAAGGCATTCGATCGAGTCTGGCATGCCAACTTAATCAACAAGCTTGACAACAATCAAACCGTTGCGTACGGTTTTCATCCCAATGTTGTGAAGCTGATTCAAAATTTTCTATCCAACCGATACATTTCGGTAACCTTAGACGGATTTTTTTCTGAGTCTAAACTAATTAACGCTGGTGTACCACAAGGCTCAGTATGGCCCCCAACCCTATTTTTGATTTATATCAACGAATTGTTGAAAATCACCAGCAACCCAATAAATAGTTTTGCAGATGATAGTACTCTGCACAAGTCGTTCGAGCCCCTTCCTTCAAAAGGTAAAATGCACGAACGAATTAATCCTGCCCGGAGAGACGCTGCCATAAACGTGAACAAAGACCTGAATAAAGTCGCCGACTGGGGTGGTCAATTTCAACTCTACCAAAACACAGCTGTTGATTGTTTCCAGATTAAAGACCGAGTTCCCCAAAGATATTTTATTTAGTATGTGTGATGAACCAATAGGTGAATGTAAAAACATTCATTTATTGGGTGTCACAGTTTCAAATGACCTACTCTGGAACGATCATGTAATGGCGATGGCAAAAAGCGCGTCTAAAAACCTCGGCCTCCTAAATAGATGCAAAAAATTTTTCACTCCATACCAATTGCTCCATGTTTATAAGTCCTTTATTCGTCCCTGTATGGAGTACTGCTGTCAAGTTTGGGGTGCTGCCTCTGTTTCCATCTTGGCCCTCTTGGACTCTGTTCAAAAGCGAGCTATACGAATTGTGGGTGATCGAACTTTGACATCAAAGCTTGATTCCCTACAACATCGTCGCACTGTTGCTGACCTCGTTGTCTTTTACAAATATCGTCATCAGCAGTGCTCAGATGAAATCAGCGGCATCATGCCTCAAACTTATTCTCCCCCCCTTTTCCACGGCAATCGGCTGCCGCAACCGGTGAAACGGTAAAGATCCCGCGCTGTCAAATTGGCAGATCGCAGAGAGACTTTTTTGTCCGAACTGCGTACAAATGGAATAGTTTGCCGGTACACTTAGTCTGAGGTGGCTTCAACCCACAGATGTTTAAAAAAAGCGTTAATCTACACCTTAGAACGCCCGTTGTTGTGGGACCCAGGTCTAGACCTAGGTCTTAAAAGGTATTTATGTGTTGTTGTGACACATATTCTAAACCCTATTACACAACACATTGTATTAAAAAAAAAAAAATATAAAGCAATCCGTGGAAATGCTTAACATATAACAATTTTGGTTATTAGGAGGACATCGATAGGCCTTTAGACAAAGCATTATAGTTGTTAAGGGCAATGTATATTACTTATTTTCTAAAATGTTATTAACGGTAAGTAGTTCTCAGAAATGATAATATCCCGTTATGGTATTAATATTTTGAATGCAATTTTCATTTTAACTACGCAATATTTATTACTAAAGGCAAATATGTCATTTATTTGTTTATTTCCCATCTAAAGAGAAAGCATTTTAGCTGTGAAAATGTTGACTTTTGTATAAATAGTTAAAAGGATATCAATTTATCTACATAGCTGTGATAAATACTGCAGACATACATACATATTTTAATACTATTTTTTATGCACGAAAATGGCTGCCAAATTAAACGGTACGATATAACACCATAAAAATAGTTTTTTTTGAATGAAAACACGCAAATAAACGCTTGTAATTTGTAGTTTGATTAATTTTTCTAAAGATATTATATTATACATTTCAAATTGATGAATTTTTTTTGCAAATAAAAATTTTACGACAAATTTTAATTTTATTTAATTATTAAATTTCAATTAATTTGTTGGCGCATATTAATTATCTGAGGTAACTTTAGAAACTGCCCGATAAATTTATATCTGCAAGTGTTTTCCGTTTGGAACATGCAGAATCTAAAACAATAATTATTTAACATATAACTTGGCCATTCAATTATGAATACAAACAAAAAAATTATGTAGCATTAAAAAACAAAGTAATTAAGTTATGCAAGATCGTTTTTATAATCAAATTGGGGGAAAAAATATACGAAATTGTTATTTTTATAAATTGTGTTTTTAAAAAAGCAGTTTAGATTTTCTGGTTAATTTCCCTTTTTTCAATCTAAAATCGCTTGTATAACTATTATACTTTTACGAATGCTAAGTTACAACAATAATTTCTTAATTGTTATGGATCCGTTTTTCCTAATTTCACTATTCTGCGTTGAACACAGCGATATCGCAAAAACAACTCATTTCATTTTTGTAAAGCGTTATTGCTAAACTAATGAAATTGATATATTAAAAACTGTTTTACAATTATAGCAATTTCGCTGTGTGACGTTATTACAACGTACTGCCAACCAAAATATGATCCCCATTTTAGCTGCCGCAACATCAGCAATATGTTGTGAAAACGTTTTTTGTATTTTTTGAACTTGTAATTACAACTAAATTGCTGTAAATTTTAGCTGACACAACGGTGTGACAGCTTCAAATTGTTACATGGGGGGTTGAATATGGGATTGTATATGAATTGGATATGGATTGGATATGGATTGGATATGGATTGGATATGGATTAGATATGGATTGAATATAGATTGGATATGGATTGGATATGGATTAGATATGGATTGGATATGGATTGGATATGGATTGGCTATGGATTGGGTATGAATTGGATAAGGATTGGATATGGATTGGATATAAATTGAGTATGGATTGGATATGGATTGGATATGTTTTGGATATGCTTTGGATATGGATTAGATATGGATTGGATATGGATTGGATATGGATTAGATATGGATTGAATATGGAATGGATATGGATTGGATATGGATTGGATATGAATTGGATATGGATTAGATATGGATTGGATATAGATTGGATATAGATTGGGTATGGACCGGTTATGGATTGGAGATGAATTGAATATGGATTGGATATGGATTGGATATGGATTGGATATGGATTGGATATGGATTGGATATGGATTAGATATGGAATGGATATGGATTGGATAATAATTGAATAGGTGTTAGTAATGGAATAAAACTTGGATATGGAAGTTGACCAAACCAAAGAAATGATACATTTTGATAAGCAAATTGGATACTGCGACAGTAAAAACATTTCATGTAACTATTCAAGCTAAAATTTTCAATAAACATACCAGCAGACAGCATCTTATTTTTGAAAGCCCTAATTTTGGGCGTTTAATGACAAGAGAGCCCTTACACTTCAAAGAGTTTTCGCGTTTGGCTTGTACTTCTCTCGTTTCAGATTAACTTTCAAATAATGCATTGTTTATTTGGAATTCGATGAAAAATAAATTTATGCTTTGTAAACTTAATTGTGTCGACCATCGGGACTATTTATTTATATATTTTTTATTTTTAAGTTTTAGTTCATAAATGTACATACATTTTTGTAGCTTGGTATGTTTATTGAAAATTTTAGCTTGAATGGTTACATGAAATGTTTTTATTGTCGCAGTATCTAATTTGCTTATCAAAATGTATCATTTCTTTGGTTTGGTACTTTTACGTTGTGTAGTAAACCCTAAAAACAAACTCCTGATTTGGTTCCTTTGACGTTCTTACCGCTGAAATATGCGTGTGATTAGATATCATTTCTTTTTATTTGTTTTTTTACGTTGTTTACCTAATCTCTCTAAAAAACTGCTGTATTTACATTTTTGATGTTTTTTACCGCTATATATTACCGCACGCTTTTAATAAAACGAAAAATTTTTATTTAAAGAAACATTTGATTTTTAAAAATAAAATATTTCAATTCATTTTGACACAGAATAATGCAAAGCCTACCACAATTTGTAAACTATTTTTATTTAGTTTATAATTAGGAGTTCATTTTTTCAAGTAATAATATGCGTTTGAGCATTAAAACAAAGTCATAGAAAAAGTATATAACAAATCTCGAGTTGTAAGGCATTATCCATGCTCGTGAAGATACTGCACTCGACGCGTAAAAATGCTATTTACAACTCTAGATATGTAATATACTATTACAGTATACTCGTACAAAATAGTTTTTTATTAAGGGCAGTAAGAGTGTTTTACGGATTGAAGATATATGTTTTGAGATCAAGACGAAGACGAGATCTCTAATATATCCGAAATCGGTAATATTCTTAATGCCCAAAATGCTTATTACATTTTTTGCACGATTAATAAAAATTCAATTAAAATTATTTAAATAATAAAATTCATTTCTAAGTTTTAATGTTTTAAAGAAAATTTCTTAAAATTTCATCATAATTCAAAACTAACTTTCATCGAATATTTTTATCAAAATAAATTGCTTCTTCATTCGCCTACATATTAAAGTGGTACTTTATTACTGTGATTTGCGGCCGTAAAGTGTCACTTTTTAAAAAAGTAAAAAACATTTGTATTTGCTTAGCTTCTATAAAAAACAGAAATTTTTATCAAAGCAACCTTTAAATTCAAAATTCCATTATCCAATTAAAATTATTGTTATTACACCTATCCCCCGTTTTACACGGTAGATACGGTCCTGATAAAAACGTGTTAATCGAAAATATAAATTTTGTATGGAAAACTGTGTTAAACGAAAAACGTGGGTTTTTGGTCATTTCTTGGGCGACAATCAGATTCGGTAAAACATAAAAGTACCAGTTTAATCACATAAGATATCGACATAACAGTTAAATTGATTTTCAAAAAGAAACATGCAACATAACCAATAAGAAATTCACAGAAAAATAAAAAGTGAATTATGCATGCACATACTAGCATGTTGTCCTGAATCAAACCTAACTTAACTTGATTCAGCTCGGTGCGACTTGGAAGTTAAATCTGTAACTAATAACAGTGCTTTCTTTTCAGCTAAATCTTGCAAGCATCTTCATATTGACTTAAAAATTCGTTGAAAGTTCGCAGAAATCAGAAAGCTAGTTCACTATTCGGATTATGTTGTTGAAAGTAGTTGCATTATTTGTTATCTTCTGGTATAATGGTTGCAATAAAGAAGTTTTAATTTTGGGTAGAAATGCAATTTATCCATTTGTAAGCTGCAAATCTTGAGGATGACATGGAGCATTGTCCAGTAAAAGAAGAACCTTAAATATTATTTTGATTAAATACTTATTTTACTTCTGGTACGTAAGAGTTATGAGACCAATCAATGAACAATGTGACGTTAACCCAAGCTTTTGTATTGGCATTCCAATAAATGGAAAGATTTGTTTATTCCTTTTTACCCAGACGCTTTGCCACCTAAGCCTTATCACTCTTTAGTAATGAAACCCTGATCAGCAGTCAAATTCTCTAATTGTGAAGCGGTGAAGTGATAAGCTTTTGAATGAACAGAAACGATGCAATTTTTAACGCTTCACCGCTTCACAGTTACAGAATTTGGCTGCAGGACAGTAAGATGTACCAGAATTAATTTCAGTCAATTTTAGTGGGTACATACTGTTGTGCTGTATCTAAATCAGTAGATGCGCTTTTTAATTTTAAATTTTTGCAAAAAATGCCCGTGTTTAAATATTTCGAACCAACCATGACTTGCAATAAAACTTAAAAGGCATTTTATTTGAGTAGATGGAGTAGATCTATTTAAGTAGATGGCAACTGTTTCACATTCCAAAAATTTTTAAGTCTTACTAGTTATGATATTGGTACCAATTGGAATACGTCTTTGATATTGGTTTTCAAGCCATATCATTAATTTATTATCCATTGCTTTTATTTTTTTTTAAATAACATGTGTTGTGTAGTAGGAATTACAATATGTGTCAAAACAACAAATAAAAACTTTTAACATCACGGTCACCGCATATCACCGTATATCAACATGTACATATATTCAAAATTTTGCTTTGAACACTCAAATGCGTTTTTTGTTACAAGTTTCTTGTTTTCTTGTTTTGATTACAACCTATATGTATATGATCATACCAGAAGGCTTAATTAAAATAAAGTAGATATAAGTGCGTGTAATACCAAAATTTGTCTTTTTTTTGAACTTTTTTTTTGGAAATTTTGATTTCAAAAACCGTGTAAAGTCGAAAACGTGTTAGATGAGTGCCGTGTAAAGCAGGGGATAGTGTTGTATAAATCTCCTTTGGTAGAAATAGATTTAGTTAGTAACGATATAGGTTAAGAAATTACTTAAAAATGTAAATTCTTCAAAATCAACAAAATTAATAAATTAAATCAAATTCATTAAATTGTCAATTATGCGAAAATTGCATAAATAATTAAATTCATTAAATTGTTAATTATGCGAAAATTGCATACATCAAAATAATTGCACAAATCGAAATATTTAAATAATTTTATTTGACTTGCAATAAAATTGTTTTTAATGTTTCGATTTTCAATTAAAATTAGGCCAAATATTTTTTGTTGATTTTGGAAAAATAAAATATTATAAATAATTGGATTTTAGTTTTTAAGTTGAGTTCAGTTCGAGTTTTAAGAAAGAATAGTCGAGTTAAGTTTTAGTTTTAATAGTTGATTTTTAAGTAATTTTAATTTCAAGTTCAATCTCAGTTCAAGTGATCCTCACCAAGATAAATAATAATTCTAACTTAAAAATAAGTAAAAATTATAATAAAAGTTATATTATAATTAAAATTATATAAAGAAATAAATTAATAATAGTTTGAAAAACAATAATAAGTGTTTTATAAAAACGTTTTGAGAACCATCCACAGGTAAGAACCACAAACACTGTTGGTACAACAAGTTGAATACAACTGTACCTATATATATGTACTTGTACAAATAACATTACAATTTGGCGCGGCCGGTATTAACCTGTGGTTTTAAAGTGGTTCGAACTAAAACCAAAATAATAAGTTTAATAATTCTATAATAAAATAAAATAATTGTTAAGTGGGTGATAGTAAAAATTTATAAACAATTTTTAAGAACAAGCTAAAAGTTCAAAATATAGTTTTTAAAGTAACATAACATACAGTTATCAAAATTCAAAAGTATCAAGTCATCAGTCAAAAGTACAAGTACAAAATGTTATACAATTGAAATAAACGTTCCGGAGCTAGAAAAAGCTGTCAATTACCACAAAGAAATTTTACTGACAAGAAATCTTCAAGAGACTAGGAATCTATCTATCTCAGTGTAGCTATTGACGATATACAAAAAACTGAAAGCAGCTTAATACTTTTATTTAACAAATGTCAGAGTCTAGTAAAACGGAGCAAGCAAGCAGTTCAGCTACTAGACACCGAAATCTATCCTGTAGTTCAGCTATTGACGACCGTCGAAAAAATAAAGCAGCACACAAAATTTCAGAAGGTAAGCCATCAAATTCTACTTTAAATATATTAAATAACGAATTCGAAATTGTACGCGATTTATCACGCGAAGCCGTTATAAAAAAGAAAACAAATAGTCTAGAGAATCTTAATCTGGAGTCGGTAACTCTGGACGAAGATATAGATTTAAGAGAAAGGGTAGATTCGGAAATTGCTGCCCTCGGAAATTTGAACAATAAATTAAAAGACGCGAAAAATTTAAAAATGACGAATAGTGGAACCGATGTACCTAGTTTTAATAATAAATTAGACGAAGAGTACAATATGATAACAACCAGAGTTAAAAATATACCAAAATACAATGGTGAAATGCATGATGGACTGGAAGACGAATTTTTTAATTTTAAGCATGAATGCGATCGCGCGTACCACACCCTACCAAGCGAATACAGAACCCACTTTTTACAGTCAGTTAGGACACGGTTGTCGGGCAACGCCCTGAAACTTATAAGTGGTATTAATTTCACAAGTTTGAAAGAACTTTATAAATATCTTTCCCGAGGACTAAAGGAAGACTCTAGCTATTTTGAGTTATATGGGAAAATGGGGTTAATGGTTCAAAGTACCCACGAATCTGTTACCGAATTCGGAGATAAAATCAACAGATTATTAAGAAAAGCAAAGGCTTTACTTTTAAAATGTGGTTATAGTGATAGTTGTTCTGCCGGGTTGCACGAACTCGAAAAGCAGGCCATAAAATGTTTTAAACTTGGTTTAAGAGAACGAGAAGTAGCTCTTCAAACTTCATTAGCGGAAACGGAATTTGAAACAGTGTTAGAATACGCAATAGAACTGGAAAAATTCAATAATATGCAAAACAGTTTACAGCCAAACCGAAACATACATACTAACACAGAAATATATAATACAACCACAAATTCATATAATGCAAATCAACCTAATTTACAACAGTTTTCCAACACCTTGCCGAGAAATGATATTAGTTGTAGATATTGTAAAAACTACGGACATACATTAACAGACTGTCGAAAAAGATTACGATCGAATTTAGCCCAACAAACTAGTTACCAAGAACAGTTACTCCAGCCTACAAATTCTCAAACTTTTCGTAATGTAGCCCCTCAACAAAATACGTATTTCAACGCTATGCACTATAATCAACCACAGATACCGCATAGTATCCAATATAGGCCAGCTAACAACTGGAATTTGCCAAGTAATTTACAATTTAATAACCCAGTAGATTACACACATAACCAAAATCCGCAAGGACAACGAAATTTTCAGTTCCAACAGATTCCACATACAATTCGTACTCAAGTTCCAAATTTAAGTAATTCAGGTCCCCGCATCTCATACGCACCAAAACATGTTCAGTATTACGAAACTCCAAACACCCAACAAATTAAAACATTCACCTCCTCAAATTATACAAATTCCAATGAACAACCACCTGAAAATATTAATAATGATTTAAACTAACTAGGGCTGAAATGCAACCCACAATTCAAAGCCCAAACAAATACCTAAATAATCGGGAACATGAAAATTTTAACTTAGGCATATATGATGCTACTAAATCAACTGGCAACTGTCCAGAAATTAGTGTTAATTTAGATATAGGAAAAAATATAATTACTACACTTTTGATTGACACTGGAGCTGAAGTTTCTTTAATTAAAAGATCCAGTATAAACCAAAAACATATTTTAAATACTACAGAAAAAGCAATTATTAGAGGTATTCACAATCAAACAAATTATACATTAGGTACAGTAATAGGCGCAATTTCAAATAATTTACTACCAATTAAGTTTCATGTAATTGAGGATATGAATTTTCAAAGTGATGGTATTTTAGGACGAGATGTTTTAGCTCGAAATTCAATAGTAGATTTTGTTAGCAATAAACTAATAGTATTAAGCACAAGGAATCAAAATCAAGTAATTTTCCCCTTTTCATGCAAACCACGAAGTGTAGGAGAAATTGAAAAAAATAATAAATCGGAACTAAATGATAGTACGGCTATCAAAGCTATTTGTAACAATGAATTCAAAACAGTACCAAATCGACAACTTGATAGACTCAGAGCAAGTCAAGTGGTAGATAATCAGATTGGAAACCTTAACGAAAAACAACCGTTAGTTGAATTGAACAAAGTAGTACCGAATGTATCAGGGCCTAGTAGCGAGAATTTAACCAATCCTAGAATCATTCGAAATGATGGGATAACAAATTCGAATCAGATACATCATAGAGGCAGTTTCAGAGAAATCCTCAGTACAAGTTACAAAAATGTTCAAATAGAAAATAATAAAGCGTTAGTTAAGGATAATTCAAACTCATCTATTCTACCAAATATCGTTGCTACTCAAATAAAAACAATTCCACCACGATCAAAAAAAATATTGTATTTTAAAATCAATGACGATAATGATAAAGAAGTCGTTTGTTTCTCTAAAGAAGTGTTACCAGGTGTATACACCTCTAATGTGGTTGCTAAAATACAAAACAATGTAGTACCCATAAGTGTAATAAATATAATTAATTTTGAAGTAGATTTAGAAAATTATGTGCCAGAATATGATAGTTCGGATAACTTTTTTGAAATACCAGAAATATCAGAAAATTTAGATTGCAATAGAAATAGTGATAGAATAAATAGAATTTTAAATAATCTTAATCTAGATAATGATCTTAATAAAGAAGAAAGAGACTCTATTGTACAATTAATAGTAAATCATCAAGACTTATTTCACTTAGAAGGAGATAAAATTTCTTATTCATCAGCAATAACACATACAATACCCACGTTACCAGATAAAGCCCCTATCAACCAAAAAATGTATAGAATTCCACAAACACAACAGGAAGAAATAAATAAACAAATTTCGGAAATGCTCGAAAATAATATAATAGTTCATAGTAAGAGTCCTTACAATGCTCCTTTGCTTATTGTTTCAAAACGTCCTGATAAGTCCGGCAATAAACGATTTCGAGTGGTTGTTGATTTTAGGAAGCTTAATCTGATAACAATAGGTGACGCATTTCCCCTTCCGCGCATAGAAGAAATTTTGGACCAACTTGGTCACTCTAGATATTTCACCACCCTTGATCTAGCTAGCGGATATCATCAGATACTAGTTGAACCTAAGGATAGAGAAAAAACGGCTTTCAGTAGTACTTTAGGACATTTTGAATTTAACAGAATGCCATTTGGATTGAAAGGAGCCCCTGCCACTTTTCAAAGAGCTATGAATCACGTCTTAACGGGTTTGCAAGGCATTGAGTGTTATGTGTATTTAGATGATATAGTTATATACGGTAAAAATCTAGAAGATCATAATCGTAAAGTTATCAGTGTGTTCGATCGACTTAGAAGGTTTAACTTAAAATTACAAATCGATAAATGCCACTTCCTTAAAAAAGAAATTATTTATTTAGGTCATAAGTGCAGCGAAGAAGGTGTGAGAAAAGATGATTCAAAAACGGATTCAATTTTAAACTTCCCGATTCCCAAAACAATTAAGCAAGTTCAATCATTTTTAGGATTAGCAAACTATTATAGGAAATTTATTAAAGACTTCTCTAGAATAGCAGCACCTATTAATAAGTTATTACAAAAAAATATAAAATTTATATGGACTGAAGCATGTCAAACATCTTTTGATTTATTAAAAGAAAAATTAACCTCAGATACGGTACTAATATACCCCGATTTCAATACACCTTTTATATTAACCACAGACGCTAGTAGTGAAGCGTTAGGAGCCGTGTTATCCCAAGGTAAACCAGGAGAAGATAGACCAATCGCCTATGCAAGTAGAAGTTTAAATAAAGCTGAAAAAAATTATTCAGTTATTGAAAAAGAGCTATTGGCTATTGTCTGGGCTACAAAAAATTTTCGTTGCTACTTATACGGGCGACAATTTACCGTATATACGGATCATAAACCTCTTAAAGGTGTATTTAATGTCAAAGATCCAACATGTAGACTAGTCCGTTTTCACAATAAGCTTTCAGAATTCGACTATAAAATAGAGTATAAACCTGGGAAGTTAAATGCCAACGCGGATGCTCTCAGTAGACTTCCATATGAAGATAACGAAAACAATACTCCACAATGTCTAGTGATTACGAGAAATCAGGCCAAACAAATAAACAATACAATGGATAATACACATCCTTTACAAACACGAAATGAAGTTCAAAATTGTAATGAGAGTAACGCTACAGTAACACATAGTAATAATAACACTAACGAAAATCTAGAAGTTGAAAATAAAGTTCAAAACCATGCAGATATAACATCCAATGACGATGAACTAAGCAATGGTGAAGAAGAATGGCTAACTGAAAGAACAGAAATAGATCAAGTTATGAAAGACTTCCATGACTTACCACTTGGAGGACATCAAGGTGTTTTTAAAACCTACCACCGTATCAGAAGACAATACCAGTGGAAAAATATGTTAACTGACATTATCAAATATATCAAACAATGCAAAATATGCCAAAAAGTCAAAACCGTACGGTACAATAAAATGCCAATGATATTGACAGACACACCAACAAAACCATTCGACAAAATATATTTAGATATTGTAGGTCCATTACCTCGTACTATTAGCGGTAATATGTATATTCTAACGTTCCAAGATGATCTCACAAAATTTACTGATTGCTACGCTCTACCTAATCAAGAAGCAGCTACAGTGGCGCGTGTATTTTACGATGAAATTATTAGCAGGTATAGAATACCAAAACAACTACTGACCGACCAAGGGTCAAACTTTACAAGTGAAGTTTTTAAAAAGGTATGCAAATTATTAAAAATCAAAAAACTCCAAACCAGCCCTTATCACCCTCAAACCAATGGTTCTTTAGAACGCACTCATCGCCCACTAAAAGATTATTTAAGATGTTTTGTTGATGAACATCCTGAGCAATGGGACATGTGGCTACGCCAAGCGGTACATGTCCACAACAATACCATTCACAGCGGTACGAAATTAACGCCTATGGATTGTTTATTCGGGTTCACAGCTGACATGCCATCAAATTTAAAAAAAGCACCAGCTCCTCTGTATAATGCAGACGATTATTTTTTAGAACTTAAACATAAACTACAAAAAACACATTTAATAGCCAGGGAAAATTTAAAAAAGTCAAAAGAACTTGCAAAGACGTATTATGATAAAAAAACCAACCCAGTCGAGTTCAAGATAGGAGATCAAGTTTTAATCAAAAACGAAGCTAAACATAAAGGTTTAACATGTGCATGGCAAGGTCCATATACAGTATCCAAAATCAATAGCCAGACCAACACTACAGTAGAAATAGGTAACAAACAGAAAACTCTTCACAACAATCGCTTAAAATTATTCAGTGACAGTCCATCAAGCATAGAATAGTAGCTACAAATATAACGATTTTTTTTAACTTTTTTCCTCATTATTCATTTATTTTTAAATAACGTTATCCATCTAAATTTTTAGCTATTAGTTAAGACATGGTTAACTTAGTATGATTTAGAAAACAAATTTAAATCACACAAAATACATTCAAAGGTTCACTATTCTGTCTCAATTGGCATCATTGTTATAATTGTTATAATAATCATTTTAGTTTTAATATTGTTCAAATTTAAGTTTAGAATTAATAAACATAAAAATGAAATCACAAATGTCACGGAAAATATTGTGCTCTTTGGAAATAATACCACAGAGACTCTACAAGAAATCAGTGAAAACTTGGAAAAATTAGTTAAGTAGATAATTTTAAAATTTAACTTAAAAATTTCATATATTTATAGGAAACAAATTTAAAAATAAAAATGCATAAAAACTTTTTGTTAATAAAATATATAGGGTAAAGTTTTGGTTTCATTTTAAATTAATTGATATTATGTAATTTAAAGCACAATTAAGGTCATTGTTTTGTTAGTAGTCGATAACTCCGTTAGTTCGTTCATTCCGTTAGTTTTTGATAAAAATTATTAATAGTTCATTTTAAGGAAAATTTAGTTTTAAGAACAATCCTCGAAAGGTTGTTCACTTTATGTTACATAAAATTGATTATGTTAACATAAAAAAAAAAAAAAAAATGCACCCGAAGTAATTAAAATTATAAAACTAATTAAAATTTCAATTTTTTCCGTTTAAAATCACTTCAACTAAAATATAAAAATCTATAAAATAAGACACGGCTTATAAAATTTATATAAACAAAATAATAATAATAATTACAAATAACATTATATAAAAATATATAAATTTTTTATCTCAATAAATTCAATTTATATATAAAATTTTATGATTAAATTATCACACAGAAAATAAAATTTTTAATTATAAAATTATCTTAAATAGTGAATATTTAATAGGGTATCTTGCATAATTATGTTTAATCAAAAATTTAAAGTTTTTATAATATATTACATTTTATTTACGATAAAAATACAAAACACAAAAAAGTAATAATAGTAATGAACTATAACCACGCTATTTTGCAAATACATACATATAAAACAAAATAAAGCTAAAATTAAATTTTAATTATTAATATAATTATACATATATATTGTATTGCTTAATTCATATAATATAATCAGTCGATGGTAAATTTAAAGAGATTTATACAAGTATAAATATAATTATTTATTTAATTAATTTTGTGAAGGAAAGTAATCAGATAGTTATAATTAAAATAAAAGTATAAAATATAGATAGTTTTAAAGAAAATTTAATTTTAAGAACAACCCTCGCAAGGTTGTTCACTTTATGTTCACATTATAAATTATTATGTAAACATAAAAAATTGTTGATAGATTCCTTCGGAGGGCGGAGGAATGTTGTATAAATCTCCTTTGGTAGAAATAGATTTAGTTAGTAACGATATAGGTTAAGAAATTACTTAAAAATGTAAATTCTTCAAAATCAACAAAATTAATAAATTAAATCAAATTCATTAAATTGTCAATTATGCGAAAATTGCATAAATAATTAAATTCATTAAATTGTTAATTATGCGAAAATTGCATACATCAAAATAATTGCACAAATCGAAATATTTAAATAATTTTATTTGACTTGCAATAAAATTGTTTTTAATGTTTCGATTTTCAATTAAAATTAGGCCAAATATTTTTTGTTGATTTTGGAAAAATAAAATATTATAAATAATTGGATTTTAGTTTTTAAGTTAAGTTCAGTTCGAGTTTTAAGAAAGAATAGTCGAGTTAAGTTTTAGTTTTAATAGTTGATTTTTAAGTAATTCTAATTTCAAGTTCAATCTCAGTTCAAGTGATCCTCACCAAGATAAATAATAATTCTAACTTAAAAATAAGTAAAAATTATAATAAAAGTTATATTATAATTAAAATTATATAAAGAAATAAATTAATAATAGTTTGAAAAACAATAATAAGTGTTTTATAAAAACGTTTTGAGAACCATCCACAGGTAAGAACCACAAACACTGTTGGTACAACAAGTTGAATACAACTGTACCTATATATATGTACTTGTACAAATAACATTACAATAGGTGTATTTGTTGTCATAGTTATACAATTATTTTGAAAAAAATAACAAATATTTTGTCAAAGGTTACTTGTTCAACATATTTTCATTTCAAAATTTATGCAAAATTATAACTTTGATTTAGAATAAACAATTTTTTTTTAAATATTTTGCTAGTGGCGAATAAAAAATAGTATATGACGCACGGAGGAAAGCTATTTTGGACTTAATTTGGGTGCAAATCTCGGCTAGCGCCTCGATTTGCATACTCCACATACGTCCAAAATCTTTAGCTTTACGTCTTTGCATCATAATATACTATTAAATCTGTTTATTGCAATATTTTTAAAAGAATATTTTTTAAAATTGAAGCTAGTAAATTGGCCTACATAATTATTTAAATAAAAATCATTTTTGTTCACACCCTGAGGTCTCCCTTACCAGTAAGTAATTACTTAACGCCTACACGATCGGTAAGTAATTACTTACCGATCTGTGATTTGTAAACGAAAATTAATATGTTTATTTACGAACCAGTAAACATGTAAAATCGCCTGAGCGTGCAAAAAATATACATATTAAGCTACAGAACTACAAGCATGTTGTAGTTTATCCAAAATAATTGAGATATTCTCACAGTGGAATACTAAATCAAAATATGATATCACTAACAAATCTTTTCAAAAAATGTGGCTTATGCTATAACATCTTTCATTTTTATGAAAATACATTACAAAAACGCAAAATCAAAACAAAATATTATTCTAATTTTCTTGTTAACGCAACCCCAAAAACGCGAAACAAGAATAGAACTTTTTTTTTATAATTCTTTTGTATAAAAATGATTTATGAAGATTTACAGCAAAATAATATGATAACCTAATAGGATTTTGTTGTGATGATAAACATATAGAATTTGGTTTGAGCAAAATGAGTTCGTATTCATTTTTACTTCAAAATTTCGTATGTCCTATGTACCACTTAGTTTTTGATAGATTGAAAACTTAAATTGTTTTGAAAATAAAAAATATGTTGCATTATTATGGTATTCTGTCATGTTAAATTCACGAAAATAATTTTTCTATTTCTTTGGATTTGTAGGGATTAAAATATTTATATTTAAATAATTAATCGTTACAAATTAATTACAAACGATCACTTAACGGCTCGTGACACAAATCGTCAGAATATTAAAAAAAGTCCAAGCGCAGGTATATCCGCTAGAAATAGATAGATTTCGAGATCAGCCAGTTATACATTAACGGATACTACTTTATCAATGGAATTTCGGAACAGTTTTGTTTAATTTGGTAAAAACTAACTAATAACATACTAAATCCTTTGGTGGATTAACGTCCTAACTACGTCAAACCTTCACACATAATTTATACTCAAAAATTATCAAACAACTTTTACACCTCAAAAAATACAAACATCTATCAATTTAGGAAAACTTTTGTAAATATGTAATCAATACATATTTACTAGGGGGTATCCCGCGGGCTCCTTTACTATTTAATGTAAAAATTATTACTTTAAAAAAAGGTTATTATTCCTTTAAAAAAAAATCGATCTATTTTTCATAATAAATATTACATATCTTGCGACTAATTCAAAATAAAAAAGGTTTTATTAATAAAACATCAACAAAAATTATAAATATATGTATTATATAACTTAATTAAAATAAAAAAATAAAATCCCCTAAATGCATTCTATACTTAACTTTTTAACTAACTTTAAAGAACTACTTTATCGATAATTCTAAGTATCCAAAAACCAAATTTTATATAAGTTTTATTTATATATGAATTATTTATTTATATGAATTCATTCATGAATAATAAAATAAAAAAGCACAATAATTTTAAAGTTATTTAAAGAAAATAATGAATTTATGAATAAAAAAAAAACAATTTTAATGTTATTTAAAATAAAAATTTAAAAACTGCATTATCGTAAAACGAAATGTATGTATGAATATGAATAAAATAAGAGTGTGTAAAAAAACAATAATTTTAATTTAAGATTAGTTTTAATATCCGTGGAAAAGTTTCCCGGTGTTTAGTCCCTTGTTTTTTATCTTTTATATTTTTTTGTTTTTGTCAAAGAGTTTGTCAAACTTCTTTGTAAACAACGGATGATAGACTAAGTTTTTTCATTTAATTGAAACTACAAAAAATTCATCGTTTCAAAATTGTGGTTTATTGCCCAAAACGTTTCTGTGGTTTTTTGCCACCTTCCTCAGTTGGTATATTCTAAAAACATTTATTAAGGTTAAAAACGAAAACAATAATGGTAATGATAAAAAGGAAGGAAAAACTTACATGGATTAGTATATATAACAAACTTAATTTAAAAACATTTAGCTTAAAATTATGATTAAAATTGGTTAAAAAAATTTTCAGGAAAATTTTCATTGAAATTTCAGGAAAAAAATAACAAACTAGTCAAAACACTCTACGAAAAACAATACATTGATCTTAAAACAAAGAAACAACTCATAACATACACAGCAGACTCACCAAAATGTTACCCAACAATAAAAATTCATAAACCAGATAAAGCCCTAAGAATAATAATATCAGCACTAAACAGTCCATCAAGAGAAATGTCTAAATACATAAATAAAATCTGTTCTGAAGCAATACCCGAAAACAACTACAATATACCGAACTCTTTCAAACTCAAAAACAAACTAAATGGTCTGGAAATAAATGTTGACGACAGCATAATATCACTTGATGTAGTATCGATGTATGACAACATTCCATTATACCTAGTGTTCCAGTCTTTACAAAAACGATGGGTACACATATCAAAAGTCACAAAAATTCCAATCAACATGTTTTTCCAGATGATAAGATTCTGTATCGAAGAAACAAACTATTTCCAATGGTCCAAAAAAATTTACAAACAAAAAAAAGGTCTCACTATTGGAGGTTGCACTTCAACTATATTGGCAGATTTTGTTTTAACGGACA
This sequence comes from Diogma glabrata, assembly GCA_963693315.1. Classification (NCBI taxonomy): domain Eukaryota; kingdom Metazoa; phylum Arthropoda; class Insecta; order Diptera; family Cylindrotomidae; genus Diogma; species Diogma glabrata. The sequence goes on from CAVNZG010000148.1 coordinate 42,081, forward strand.
TAATTGATCAAGCAATATTGGAATGCGGTTACGAGCCAACACTATTGGTAAAATATGTGGATGACATACTTCTAATTGGACCCAAAGATGAAATGGAAAACACCTTCACCATTTTCAACAACATCAATAAAGACATAAAGTTCACAATAGAACACGAGAATAATGGACGGTTGCCATACCTTGATCTATTAATAATAAAAGATGAAAACAACAGAATAAAAACTGATTTTTACCAAAAACCCACAAACTCCGGCAGAATCCTCAATTATGAATCAAAACACCCAAAATTTCAGAAAACAAACGTAGCATATTCATTCATATCCAGGGTCCTTACTCTCAGCTCAAAAGAATTCCATGAAACCAATAAAGAGAAAATAAAAAAACAATTAAACATGAATGGGTACCCAAACCTATTAATAAAAAGATTAATAAAAAAATATTATGATGTTCAAATGAAACACAACAACATCAGTTACAATGAACACGCCCCCAGAAATGATGGAAAAATGTATTTGGGCATGACTTATGTTAACGGTTTAGCGGAACAATTACAAAAACTATTCACACACAACAATAGAAATTTAGGAATTGGTTTTAAAACCGTAAAAAATACAAACAAAACTTATACAAGGAATAAAGATCCAATAGACAAAACAGAAAGAACGAACCTAGTTTACAAGATCAATTGTAAAAATTGTGACGGTGTTTATATAGGAATGACTGGCCAAAAACTAAAGAACAGAATGAGGCAACATAGACAAGATCAACAACAAAAACACCCATCAAATCAAGGAACAGCAGCTGTACAACACTACACAGAAACTGGCCATACTTTCAACCTAGAAAACCCAGAAATTTTAACCTTTGAATCAAATAAAACAAAAAGATCAATCAAAGAAATGTTACACATTGTTGCAGACAAAAAATCAATTAATTTCAGAACTGACACGGAGAACCTAAGTAAAACATACGCACAACTAATAGAAACAGCATATAAAAAAACAAGACACAAACCAGAAACAACCAACTAACTCTCTCTCTCTTCAGCAAATAAAATTCTAATTAACTCTCTTTTCAAATCAATTTTATTAATTTTTTATTATCATTACATTTAAAAACAATGTCACAAAGACAATTTTACAATTATTTTATATTTTTTTTAATTTGTTTTATCTTAATTTATATTTTTAATTAATGTCTTACAATTCTAACTTAATGTTTTTAAAATAGTGAAAATTTTTTTAACCAATTTTAATCATAATTTTAAGCTAAATGTTTTTAAATTAAGTTTGTTATATATACTAATCCATGTAAGTTTTTCCTTCCTTTTTATCATTACCATTATTGTTTTCGTTTTTAACCTTAATAAATGTTTTTAGAATATACCAACTGAGGAAGGTGGCAAAAAACCACAGAAACGTTTTGGGCAATAAACCACAATTTTGAAACGATGAATTTTTTGTAGTTTCAATTAAATGAAAAAACTTAGTCTATCATCCGTTGTTTACAAAGAAGTTTGACAAACTCTTTGACAAAAACAAAAAAATATAAAAAATAATTTTAATGTTTTTTAAAAAAAAAATTCGCAATATTCAGGTTTCGAACTATCAATCTATAGATCATCAGTCGAGCGCGCTACCAATATACCAAATTGAACTATATTTGGTCTTTAGACTAAAGGATAGATAAGATATCCGTTACGCTTGTATAGAAGGATAGACTTACGGCTATTATATTATAGATTGCAACTAAAATTTCCAAATTTCCAAAAAAGCATTCCTTAATTCAAAAGAATAATGACTCACTCAACTAAAAATCCTAAAAAAAGAAACAGAAACAAAAGAAAATTATTTTAATATTTCTTATTTGTAGAAACCACGTTTAAAAATTGTGTAACGGAAAAAAATTGAGATGGAATAATAAGAAAACGACATGGTTGGCAGGTTATTTGGAATAATAGAAATAATTTTTTCTTCTTTTTTTTAACGGGACCTTAACGATTATGTTAATTTATGCAATTCATGTAAGTCTTAAGTATGGTTGCATTATTCTGAGCAGTAAATATATTCAGGGGGACTGAATCATATATGAAAAACATAGTAAGTATGTAAAAAAACTGCGATGGTGAATTCCATATGTGACTTACACGACACGAGACACCTGTTTTGTCATTTTTGATAATATTTAGGGTATAAATATAATTTTTTTAATTTTTCTTTTTTAAGAAATAATATTTATAAGCATATACATATTGAGTCATGCCCTTAGTTTTTTAATTTAGGCTTTCATTTTAATAATACTAATATAATAAATCAGTTGTGACTTACACGACATCAAATCCATTGGTTTCAAAGTTATCAATGACAACTCAAAAATCCTGTTAATTGTGTAGCTAAATACTTTATAAACTGTATTGGATCGTTTTTGAGAAATACAAACAACAACAAAAGGGCTTGAACTTAGTAAAAAACTTTTTATTTTTTACAAAAAAACAAAATGTTCGCGTGACTTACGCGACATAATAATTGTGAATTACACGACACTTAATAATATAATTAGATATTTACACCATATGAAGGATTAATTAAATTATATTAATAGAAATAATAATATTCCAAAATAAGTTAGGGTTATACGAACTAAAATTAATTTAAATTTTGAAATTCGTATAATCCTGTGTCAGCCGGAAATGTAGCCCTTAAACCTCGACTGTATTTGTATTGTGGTTCGGGCAACTTTAGTTTTATATTTTTAATGTCAACTATTGGGTCGGAATCGAGTTTCTTGGGGTAAAAAAAATGTTGCCTGTCTTTATGATATTTTAGGAAGTGAGCACATAAGCACTTTGTGAGCCAACTTTAGAAAACTTAAATATTTTCGATTTGTTTTTTCAAAAATAAAAAATTCATGATATCAACTTTCAAAAAAAATAACTATATGATGGAAAATAACAATTTTAAAATTTCACTTTGTTGTATACTTTTGCATGGAATTCACCCGATATAGTTTAAATTTTAACCTACATATCAAATTATTTCTGACAATGCTCGCCATTTCGTAAGCGTTCACAATATTTTACTGTTGTTGCCAATATCATCGATTTTGTTCGTTTGTGCATCCACCCGAAATCGTTGTCAACAATGCATAAATTTGTTCGTTTGACATTTTCTTTGACGTTATTGTTGTTACTGCGGATGTGTTTGGCTTAGGCTGTTGAGACAGCATAACATTTCCTTTGCCATTTGATATTAATGTCAATTGTTTCAAAATTGAATTTGCATTTCCATTTTTTCAATACCCACCACAATTCCTGTGTGACATTGACATTCCCAAAATACCAGTTTTTTTAGTTTTTTTTCGTTTTAATTCACTTTTCGATGAGTTCAATATTATCAAACAACACTAATTACAGCGATGACAGCTGCATACAATAGTATTGTTGTTGTTATACGATGTTCGATTTTTATTTCAATAAAAAGTCACATAAAAAACATATTCACATATAAAACCAAAACAAATACGATAAAATTGTGGCTTAATTTACTAATTTCAATAGTTTTTTTATATTCAATATACCCATTTAGTTATATAAATTGATTACAAACAATACAAATACGGGACAACTAAAAAAGTACGTATGTGTACAGTTTGACAGATCTGACAGGTCTATCAGATCAGGTAAGATATCAGTATATTACAATCACCGGCGGCTAAGGCCAGACAATCTTGTTTGTCATGCTTGCTTACAATTGATTGATCCTGCAAAACCATCAATGAAATGCAATGAATGTCTTGCGTCATTTGAACTTGGATGTATTTCAATATCTTCCGATCAACATATGTAGATACTTTATAACGAACAAAATATCATGGTGTTGCCCGAAATGCTACTATGAGAAATCGTTTTCTACAAATAAGGTTGTTTGTGCACTTTCCTAAGGTGTAGATTAATTGAAATCTAACCTTCATTTGTTCTTAAAAATGTTAATGAAATCTCAGCTCGAGTGGCTGGAATTCACCAAGAAATGATTGCTCGTGTAGAAGACGTTCAAAAATGCTATAATGCTGCTCATAAACGCATAAATTTGATAGAATCTGAAAACTTGTCAATCTATATTAGGATACATGGAATATGCCGCATTTATAAAGCAGATCAAGACGTGCTAAGACTACTACTTAATAATATGCTTGGAGTATTAAATATTAAGTTATGCGACACTCAATTTGCGATATCACGGAATAACACAACTCATGAAATAATGGTTGTCCTTTATGACAAACCTTTGTTGAAGCTAATTTTTGAAAATTATACTTTACTTTTAGCCAGTGATGCAAATATAAATGAAACATTTTTCAAATCATTAGTTTCCGTAAAACTTGATCAAATGGACGCTACATCTAATAAAATATCAATATCCTTCGAATCAGAGAATAATAGATTAAAAAAACGACTGGAATTTCTTGAACAGCAATCTTTAGCAAAAGACATTAAGATAACCGGTATTTCCTTTCGGATTGATGAATCATGAAACATATGACAAGCTACAATCAACGTTCATCAACATCTCAGAACAACTCAAAGTTTGTATTTCTATAGCTGATTTCTCTATCCGGCGTATAAAACAAACACCAATAGTTATCGTAACGTTTCGTGATAAAAATTTACGAGATATGTTGTTTTATAAATACATCAATTGTCAAGAACTCAAAATCAGCTGGCATTTCTATTTTTCAACAAGATGTCTTACAGTCGCCACCAAATAAGATCATGTTTAATGAACATCTATCTGAATCCGCTAGACTTATTTATAATACTGTACGTGCTTCAAAAAAATTGAATAAAATACACTCATTCTCTTTGCAAGGCGGAAAAGTGGTCGTAAAAGTTTGTCCTAATGCTGACTGACTATTTATTCAGTTATTGGAGGATCTACACTTCTTACTATATAGCAATTAGTCACCAATCAACATTTTTTCCAACTTTAATGAATTTACATTACTAAATATTATATATTATTTGCATAACTACTTCGAATTATTTTTCTGAATTTTGCTTTCTAATTTGATACTGCTTGTTTTTGTGAATTTAAATCTCATTTTTGGTGTTTGGATGAGTTTTCTGCATAGGATCTTGATGAAATTTTGGCAAATGATACAGGTTTACTTGAAAATAGAAGTTCTGGATTCATTTTAAATTTGGAAAAAATGGCGGGGGGTCTCCCGAACACCTCTAAGTTTAAATCTTGAATAACTTCTGATCCCGAGCTATGATATTATTGAAACTTAGTATATGAGGTTTTAGTACTGTTTCCAATATTTCTGCATACCAACTTCCGGTTTGTCACTTCCGGTTAAAAAGTTTTTTTTTTCAGATGTTTATCCCTACTGTAGCCTACAATTATCGATCGATTTTCATAACGTTTCATGAAAAGCTTTTAAAAAGCGAAAAGCTTTTAAATAACATGAGAAAGATTTAACAGCTTTTGGAGCACATTGGATAAAGGGTTGGGGGATCCACCATACAAGAGACGGTTTTTTCCACAAAGTTTTTATGTTTGTTGGGAGCATAAAACATTCATTCGTGAATGAACTTTGATGACACTCTGGAAAAAGACCCAAACATGTATGACAAAGAACTGATTAGTTTTTGAGCGATAGTGAACAAAGTGGTGGGGGGTCCCTGGAGCACCTATTTCTTTGAAAGCTCTATAACTTCTGTACCTGATAAGCGAATTGGGATGAAACTTGGTACGTGAGTATGTAGTACGGTTTAAAATAGTTTTGCATCCCAACTTCCGGTTTTTCACTTCCGGTAAAAAAAAATTTTTTGTACTTTTTTGAAGTTTTGTCAGTGTCTTTATGCACACTACCGCCTACAATAATGAAGTGATTATGATAAAACTATGGAATAGAGTTCCAATTAGTGTGAAAAGATAATTATCATGTTTTAGGACACCTTGATCAAAGTGGTGGGGGGTCTACCATACAAATGCTGACTTTTCACACTTTGTTTTTTAAGTTTGTTGGGAGCATACAGACTTCGTTCATTATTTTATTTTAATGACACTTTGGAAAAGATGGAGACTTAAGTAACAAAGAACTGATTAGTTTTTGGACAATATTGGGATAAGTGGTACGGGGTCTCCCGAACACCTGTTTAATGTGTCACACTTTTTTCAATGTTTGTTGGGAGCACACAGCATTCGTTCGTGAACGAATTTTGATGACACTTTGGAAAAAGATGCAAACATGTATGGCAAGAACTGATTAGTTTTTGAGCGATAGTGAACAAAGTGGTGTGGGGTCCCTGGAGCACCTGTTTTTTTGAAAGCTCTATAACTTCTGTACCTGATAAGCGAATTGGATGAAACTTGGTACATGAGTATGTAGTATGGTTTACAATAGTTCTGCATCCCAACTTCCGGCTTTTCACTTACGGTAAAAAAATGTTTTTTGTTCGTTTTTGAAGTTTTTTCAGTGTCTTTATGCACACTACAGCCTACAATAATGAAATGATTATGATGAAACTTATGGAATAGGGTTCCAATTAGTGTGAAAAGATAATTATCATGTTTTGGGACACATTGATCAAGTGGCGGGGGGGTCTACAATACAACTGCTGACTTTTCACACTTTGTTTTTAAAGTTTGTTGGGAGCATACAGACTTCATTCATTAATCATTTCTAATGACACTTTGGAAAAAGATGAAAACTTAAATGACAAGGAACTGATTAGTTTTTGGACAATATTGGGATAAGTGGTACGGGGTCTCCCGAACACCTGTTTACTGTGTCAGCATTTTTTCAATGTTTGTTGGGAGTACACAGCATTCGTTCGTGAACCAATTTTGATGACACTTTGGAAAAAAATGCAAACATGTATGGCAAAGAACTGATTAGTTTTTGAGCGATAGTGAAAAAAGTGGTGGGGGGTGTCCCATAGACCAGTTTTTTTTTTAAAGCTCAATAGCATCTGTACCTGATAATCGAATTGGATGAAACTTTGTACATAAGAATTTAGTATGATTTGCAAAAATTATGCATCCCAACTTCCGGTTTTTTACTTCCGGAAAAATTTTTTTTTTTTAATTGTTGGCAGTTTTTTCAGTATCTTTATGCACACTACAGCCTACAATAATGAAGTGATTATGATAAAACTTATGGAAAGGTTTCAATTAGTGTAAGAAGATAATTATCATCTTTTGGGACACATTGATCAAAGTGGCAGGGGATCTACCATACAACTGCTGACTTTACACACATGGTTTTTAAAGTTTGTTGGGAGCATACAGATTTCATTCATTAATCAATTTTAATGGCACTTTGAAAAAAGATAAATACTTTATTGACAAAGAATTGACTAGTTTTTGGACAATATTGGGATAAGTGGTGGGGTCCTCCCGAACACTTGTTTATTGTTTCAATGTTTGTTGGTAGCATACAACATTCGTTCGTTAAGTAATTTTGATTACACTTTGCAAAAAGATGCAAATATGTATGGCCACGAACTGATTAGTTTTTTTAGCGATAGTGAAGAAAGTGGTAGGGGGTCCTTTAAGCGCGTGTTATTTTGGAAGCTCATTAACTTGTGTACCTGATAATCGAGTTGGATGAAATTTGGTTCATACACATTTAGTACGGTTTACATCAGTTCTGCATCCTAACCTCCGCTTTGTCACTTCCGATAAAATTTTTTTTACTTTTTCTCGTACAACAGAATTTATGTTTGTTGGGATACTACTGCCTGCTTTAATATTTTTATTATTAGAACTCCGAAGTCCATAATATTGGTTAGCTTTTAATTAAAGTATTTGATGAATATTAGCTCATTATATATCCAGAACACTATGTTTCCAGAGCTGTGGTGAAGTCAGCCTATGCATCAGCGTCGCAATATTTGGCGTTGTTTATAATAGTCCAGTAACTTTATACATCACAGTATGCGTCAAATCCGGTAGTTCTGATTTTTTGCAGACTTGTTTATGATGTTGGCCTAATGAATAATCCAAGTTTGTGACCTCGAGCGCCGAACGGAACTTTGTCAAAAATCGCGAAAAATCGTTATTTTTTCAAATTTTGGCGATTACAACCCTAAAGGACTAGTTTTTTCTTTATACTTTCTTGTTGCGGTCTTAAAGTAGACTAAATTTGCTACAATATGATACTAGAACTGGCTCTGTAGACCCAATACTTTCCGAGATTAAGCAGTTCAAAATTTATCATTGTTTTCGAAATTCTCAATTTTTTGCAATTCTGTCGTTCTGAATGAATTTTCGAGTGACTAAAATAATGTCTAAAATAATGTCTAAAATATTGCAAAATATTGCGAAATATTGCGAAGTTAAAAAAATGATAAACTTTGAAAGGCTCAATCTCGGGAACTATTGGGTCTACAGAGATAATTCTAGTATCATATTGTAGCAAATTTAGTCAACTTTAAAACCGTTCTAAGAAAGTATAAAGATAAAACTAGTCCTTTAGGGTTATAATCACCAAAACTTGAAAAAATAACGATTTTTTCGCGGTTTTTTCGATTTTTGACAAAGTTGCGTTTGGCGCTCGAGGTCACAAACTTGGATTATTCATTAGGCCAACATCATAAACAAATCTGCAAAAAATCAGAACTACAGGATTTGGCGCATACTACCCCATACTCTCAGGCGACAAAGTTACTTGACCATAACCCAGATAGTAAAAAATTTAACTCTAGAACCAGTCTCCGAACTAGAACACACAAAAACTGTTCTAAAGAAGTTTTTCTGAGAAAATGAAAATTGCTGTCAATCATCTAGTGAATTACAATAATTACTTTGATCTTGATCACTCGCAAAATCTCTCAAAACTTTGTTTTTTACACCAAATAGTGTAAAAGTTTAATTACTTTGATCTTGATCACTCGCAAAATCTCTCAAAACTTTGTTTTTTACACCAAATAGTGTAAAAGTTTTGTTTATTTAACATTATGCCCGTCGCGTATTGCCGCTTAAAACCGTTCTAAGAAAGTATAAAGATAAAACTAGTCCTTTAGGGTTATAATCGCCAAAACTTGAAAAAATAACGATTTTTTCGATTTTTGACAAAGTTGCGTTCGGCGCGCGAGGTCACAAACTTGGATTATTCATTAGGCCAACATCATAAACAAATCTGCAAAAAATCAGAACTACAGGATTCGGCGCATACTACCCCATACTCTCAGGCGACAAAGTTACTTGACTATAACCCAGATAGTAAAAAATTTAACACTAGAACCAGTCTCAATAGTATTCTTGTTAGCTTATTGCCCCAATATAATGATGTGATTATTACTGGTGACTTTTACACCAATTTACTTATGTCCACTCCTTCATCTAATATGACTTCACTGATCTCTTGAATGAGTATACACAGATAGAAATCAAGGTTTTTTTTATGCTTTATAGGTTATATTCCATGCTTAAATTACGTTAATTCTCAACCGTGAATAAACCAGGTGTATTATATACTTATAAGGTATACTTGTTCAAAAAATCACTAAGGTGCTTATTATGAATATTACTCTATGAATTTTATACAATTTAGTCAACTTAAAAACCGTTCTAAGAAAGTATAAAGATAAAACTAGTCGTAGCATGACTAATTAGGAATAGAGAAATAACTTTGTTGAAAAAATATTATATACTTATTAGATAGCAAAATATGACTATAAGGAAGGATATTTTTTGTAAAATATCATGCCTCTTATTTATAAAACTATTGCGCTTAGGAATAAAAAATTATAGAACACGTATTTCTGTTCCTAGCTTTGCAGGTATAGAATAAACCTTATGCAAGGACAGAAATCTAGGTTTTTTATGCTTAATAGGGTATATTTCATGCTTAAATTACGTTGTTTTTCAACCATGAATAAACCAGGTGTATTATATACTTATAAGGAATACTATTTTGAAAAATTACTATGGAGTTTATTATGAATATTATTCATGATTTTATGAATATTGGGTACATTGCATGACCAGTAAGGAACAAAAAAAACTTTGTTGCACAAAATTTGTATACTTATTAGAGAACAAAATATAACTATTTTATATAAAATAACATGCCTCTAATTCATAAATTTGTGTCGCTTAGGAATAATAAATTATGCAACCAGGGTATTTTATACTCCTAGCATTTGACAAAGCCCAGGTACTGAATAAACCATTGTCATATATTTCAATTATATTACTATATTTTATATTTATATTTATCTATCATTTGAATGAAGGAACACCACTTACTTTTAATATTCATACGATTTAAAGATTATGTTCACAGAAACTACCCAATGATCACTAACTAACTGGATGAACTTATTCTTTGCTTGTAGTTTGTATATATACAACTCACCTTCCACAAAAAAGTCTAGTGAATTTTAAAATCTATCCATTATTAAAGATCTATTTCATGCTCATTGTGAAATATAACATGATTATTAGGCATGAAAAATTATATTTTTGTTATTAATTTGTTTGTGACTAGTAATCACAGTTTCGTTTCTTTTAATATTTTATGCGAGGTTTTTCTATTCCATGAGTTCAAAAAATGTATGCCTTAAAGTCATGGATATTGCAATAATATTATAAAAAGTGGTTATCAGGAATAAATTTTTATAATTCATAAAAATTATTTAGAAATTTACAATTCAGGAAAATAAATAATATAAATGTATGTAAATATTTATTACTAATATATTTTGAACTTTCCAAGAAAAATAAAATCTATGTTTGTTCGATTAGCAAACTCATTGGACTGTAACACTATTCGAATTTTAAAAGTTACCACACAAAACTACTTTACGCGAAAAACAAAGCCAATATTGCCAATAAAATAATTGATAGCACAAGATATAAGTTTAAATTTTGAACTCAGAATGATTTTATTTTTAATATAAACTTTCTTTTTATCAAATTTATCAAATTTTATAAAAATAAATATTTTCAACTAAAGTTATTAACAAATTCCTATCGTTATAAACAAATAAAATGCTAAAATTAAACTTTAACCATTGCCCCACCCATGAAATTAATTTTTAATATAATCATCGTATTCAGCGACCAGCGTTCAATTTCCTATAAAAAAATATTGCGACGCTGATGCATAGGCTGACTTCACCACAGCTCTGGAAACATAGTGTTCTGGATATATAATGAGCTAATATCCATAAAATACTTTAATTAAAAGCTAACAAATATTATGGACTTCGCAGTTCTAATAATAAAAATATTAAAGCAGGCAGTCCCAACAAACATAAATTCTGTTGTACGAGAAAAAGTAAAAAAATTTTTATCGGAAGTGAAAAAGCAAAAGTAAGGATGCAGAACTGTTGTAAACCGTACTAAATGTGTATGTACCAAATTTCATCCAACTCGATTATCAGGTACAGAAGTTATTGAGCTTCCAAAATAATAGGTGCTTGGAGGACCCCCTACCACTTTGTTCACTATCGCTAAAAAATCTAATCAGTTCCTTGCCATACATATTTGCATCTTTTTGCAAAGTGTAATCAAAATTACTTAACGAACGAATGTTGTATGCTTCCAACAAACATTGAAACAATAAACAGGTGTTCGGGAGGACCCCACCACTTATCCCAATATTGTCCAAAAACTAGTCAATTCTTTGTCAATAAAGTCTTTATCTTTTTTCAAAGTGCCATTAAAATTGATTAATGAATGAAATCTGTATGCTCCCAACAAACTTTAAAAACAAAGTGTGATAAGTCAGCAGTTGTATGGTAGATCCCCCGCCACTTTGATCAATGTGTCCTAAGAGATGATAATTATCTTCTTACACTAATTGAAACCTTTCCATAAGTTTTATCATAATCACTTCAGTATTGTAGGCTGTAGTGTGCATAAAGATACTGAAAAAACTGCCAACAATTAAAAACAAATTTTTTTACCGGAAGTAAAAAACCGGAAGTTGGGATGCAGAATTTTTGTAAATCATACTAAATGCTTATGTACAAAGTTTCATCCAATTCGTTTATCAGGTACAGATGTTATTGAGCTTTAAAAAAAACAGGTGTATGGGACACCCCCCACCACTTTGTTCACTATCGTTCAAAAGCTAATCAGTTCTTTGCCATACATGTTTGCATTTTTTTCCAAAGTGTCATCAAAATTGGCTTACGAACGAATGCTGTGTGCTCCTAAAAAACATTGAAAAAATGATGACACAGTAAACAGGTGTTCGGGAGACCCCGTACCACTTGTCCCAATATTGTCCAAAAACTAATCAGTTCCTTGTCATTTAAGTTCCCATCTTTTTCCAAAGTGTCATTAGAATTGATTAATGAATGAAGTCTGTATGCTCCCAACAAACTTTAAAAACAAAGTGTGAGAAGTCAGCAGTTGTATGGTAGACCCCCGCCACTTTGATCAATGTGTCCTAAAAGATGATAATTATCTTCTTACACTAATTGGAACCCTATTCCATAAGTTTCATCATAATCACTTCATTATTGTAGGCTGTAGTGTGCATAAAGACACTGAAAAAACTTCAAAAAATACAAAAAAAATTTTTTTACCGGAAGTAAAAAACCGGAAGTTGGGATGCAGAACTATTTTAAACCGTACTACATACTCAGGTACCAAGTTTCATCCAATTCGCTTATCAGGTACAGAAGCTATAGATCTTTCAAAAAAACAGGTGCTCCAGGGACCTCCCACCACTTTGTTCACTATCGCTCAAAAACTAATCAGTTCTTTGCCATACATGTTTGCATCTTTTTCCAAAGTGTCATCAAAATTCGATAACGAACGAATGCTGTGTGCTCCCAACAAATATTGAAAAAAGTGTGACACATTAAACAGGTGTTCGGGAGGACCCCCACCACTTATTCCAATGTTATCCAAAAACTAATCAGTTCTTTGTTACTTAAGTCTCCATCTTTTTCCAAAGTGTCATTAAAATAAATTAATGAACGAAGTCTGTATGCTCCCAACAAACTTAAAAAACAAAGCGTGAAAAGTCAGCATTTGTATGGTAGACACCCCCACCACTTTGATCAATGTGTCCTAAGAGATGATAATTATCTTTTCACACTTATTGGAACCCTATTCCATAAGTTTCATCATAATCACTTCATTATTGTAGGCTGTAGTGTGCATAAAGACACTGAAAAAACTTCAAAAAAGTACAAAAAAAATTTTTTTACCGGAAGTGAAAAACCGGAAGTTGGGATGCAGAACTATTGTAGACCGTACTATATACTCATGTACCAAGTTTCATCCAATTCGCTTATCAGGTACAGAAGTTATAGAGCTTTCAAAAAAAACAGGTGCTCCAGGGACCCCCCACCACTTTGTTCACTATCGCTCAAAAACTAATCAGTTCTTTGCCATACATGTTTGCATCTTTTTCCAAAGTGTCATCATAATTCGATAACGAACGAATGCTGTGTGCTCCCAACAAACATTGAAAAAAGTGTGAAACATTAAACAGGTGTTCGGGAGGACCCCCACCACTTATTCCAATATTATCCAAAAACTAATCAGTTCTTTGTTACTTAAGTTTCCATCTTTTTCCAAAGTTTCATTAAAATAAATTAATGAACGAAGTCTGTATGCTCCCAACAAACTTTAAAAACAAAGTGTGAAAAGTCAGCATTTGTATGGTAGACCCCCCAACACTTTGATCAATGTGTCCCAAAACATGATAATTATCTTTTCACACTAATTGGAACCCTATTCCATAAGTTTCATCATAATCACTTCATTATTGTAGGCTGTAGTGTGCATAAAGACACTGAAAAAACTTCAAAAAAGGACAAAAAAAACTTTTTTTCCGGAAGTGAAAAACCGGAAGTTGGGATGCAGAACTATTGTAAACCGTACTATATACTCATGTACCAAGTTTCATCCAATTCGCTTATCAGGTACAGAAGTTATAGAGCTTTCATAAAAACAGGTGCTCCAGGGACCCCCCACCACTTTGTTCACTATCGCTCAAAAACTAATCAGTTTTTTGCCATACATGTTTGCATCTTTTTCCAAAGTGTCATCATAATTCGATAACGAACGAATGCTGTGTGCTCCCAACAAACATTGAAAAAAGTGTGACACATTAAACAGGTGTTCGGGAGGACCCCCACCACTTATCCCAATATTATCCAAAATCTAATCAGTTTTTTGTTACTTAAGTCTCCATCTTTTTCCAAAGTTTCATTAAAATAAATTAATGAATGAAGTCTGTATGCTCCCAACAAACTTTAAAAACAAAGTGTGAAAAGTCAGCATTTGTATGGTAGACCCCCCAACACTTTGATCAATGTGTCCCAAAACATGATAATTATCTTTTCACACTTATTGGAACCCTATTCCATAAGTTTCATCATAATCACTTCATTATTGTGGGCTGTAGTGTGCATAAAGACACTGAAAAAACTTCAAAAAAGTACAAAAAAATTTTTTTTACCGGAAGTGAAAAACCGGAAGTTGGGATGCAGAACTATTGTAAACCGTACTACATACTCATGTACCAAGTTTCATCCAATTCGCTTAACAGGTACAGAAGTTATAGAGCTTTCAAAAAAACAGGTGCTCCAGGGACCCCCACCACTTTGTTCACTATCGCTCAAAAACTAATCAGTTCTTTGTCATACATGTTTGCGTCTTTTTCCAAAGTGTCATCAAAATTCATTCACGAATGAATGTTTTATGCTCCCAACAAACTTAACTTTGTGGAAAAAACCACCTCTTGTATGGTGGACCCCCCAACCCTTTATCCAATGTGCTCCAAAAGCTGATAAAATCTTTGTCATATTATTTAAAAGCTTTTCGCAACGTTTCATGAAAATCGATCGGTAATTGTAGGCTACAGTAGGGATAAACACTTGAAAAAAAAACTTTTTAACCGGAAGTGACAAACCGGAAGTTGGTATGCAGAAATATTGGAAACAGTACTAAAACCTTATATACTAAGTTTCAATAAGATCATAACCCGGGATCAGAAGTTATTCAAGATTTAAACTTAGAGGTGTTCGGGAGACCCCCCGCCATTTTGTCCAAATTTGAAATGAATCCAGATCTTCCATTTTCAAGTGAACCTGTATCATTTGCCAAAGTTTCATCAAGATCCTATGCAGAAAACTCACCAACCCACCCACACACCCAACCACCCAAACCACCCACCCACCCACACACAGACGTACACCAAAATTTTTATTGGCTATTTAGATAGAGGATGGTCCAAAACAAAAGATAAAATAAAATTTGGGGTATGTAAGATTTTTTTTTTTTCACGATAGATTGCATTACTTCACACAATTTAAAATTGTGGTGAAGTAAAAAGTATTTTTTCTCCGATAGACAGCAAATATAAATTTTGCAGACTTATTTCAGTCAGCAAAGTGGCACTTTTCCTGCCTAGGCAGCAAAGCAAGTACTTTGCTGCCTAGGCAACAAAATAATTAGACTTCATAGAAATAAACAGATATTGCGATTAAAAAAAAAAATTTTTTAATCGATTTTTTTTTTCATTTTTAAAATTTTGCTTTATTTTTAAAGTAATAATTATTAAATTACATATCATTGTAATTAATCGGAGAAAAAATTGTATGTTCAACTCGGCAGCAAGGTAGATTGACTGCCTTGGCTGAATTCCTAGCCTCGCTCGCTAAGCTATGAACTATCAGCCGCAGCAGTCAATCTACTACTTTGCTGCCTATTTAAACAAATAACTATTTTTTAATGGAGAAATGATATTTACTGTTAGAAATAAATTAATTTATCGAACGCGGGACGACAAAAAAATCTATATATGGGTCATTCTTTTACATACCGAACAGATTAAAACAAAATGTGACTAAGACATTTTTGATTCAGCTGAAAAAATTTTTACGGTTTTATATAAACATAACGATATACTTGTTTAAGGATTTTTTTTTAGGAAAAATAGAGCGGTTCTAAATGTCGAGAATTTTGTGATTTTCGGCTTGAAGACTTGTTTTCAAAGATTCATAACTTTGGTTCTGGCAAGAATAGACACTTTTTGTCTGTTTTATTTTAAAGAATAGAAATGCAATTTTAAAAAAAAGTGCTATTTATAAAAATTATCAACAA
Organism: Diogma glabrata; assembly: GCA_963693315.1. Lineage (NCBI taxonomy): Eukaryota > Metazoa > Arthropoda > Insecta > Diptera > Cylindrotomidae > Diogma > Diogma glabrata. The sequence continues at coordinate 58,163 of CAVNZG010000148.1, forward strand.
ATTCCTATTCTTATAAACAAATAAAATGTTAAAATCAATTTTTAGTCATTATCTAACAAAAATAAAGAGTGTTTAGTATGATCATCGTATTCTACGTTCAATTTCCAATAAAAAACTTGTGTTTAATTAATGGAGAAATGAGTTTTACTGTTAGAAATAAACTAATTTATCGAGCGCGAGGCGAGGAAAAATTTAATAAATTTTTGTCGTCCGGCGCAGGTAAAATTAACTTATTTGCAACAGAAAAACTCATTTCTTCATTGCTTAAATATACGTTTCTTATTGAAAACTGAACGTAGAATACGATGATGGGTGGGGCAATGGGTTGGGCAATGGTTAAAGTTTAATTTTAGCATTTTATTTGTTTATAACAATAGGAATTTGTTAATAAATTTAGTTGAAAATATTTATTTTTAAAAAATTCTATTTTTTAACTTTCAAATAAAAAAAGAAAAAGATTTCATCTTCTATAAAACCGAAGTTATGAATTTTTGAAAATAAGTCTTCAAGCCAAAAATCACGAAATACTCGAAAATTAGAAGAGCTCTGTTTTCCAAAAAAAAAATCACGTATATCTTTTTTTTCGATAAAAAACCCACCTTTGTGAAGTTAGCCCGAAATTCTATCCCGTAAAACAAGAAAAATTGCATATGGTAATACTAAAAATTTTATACTATCATGACATTTTATTTTAAATTTTTTTTCTGTAAGTTATTTTACTTTCTAGTTAATTGATTTTTATTTACGGATAAAAAACCTTCAAATTGACATATCCTACTTTAAAAAAAGTCTTATAGTTAATATTATCATTAGCTAAAAATTGATAACAAAAAAATTTGTTTGAACTATATTTTGCTTTTTACTATATGCTACTCTCAACCCGAATATTTATTCCATCGCGATATTACTATCTTAATGGGAAATGAGATAGACGCTTGCAAGCTGAAAACGGTTTGCTGGTTGGACATTATGATTAATGCTTGTAATTGGAAAAGGCTCAATGAACATTATATGATGTTTCAGAATATTTGTATGCGTATTTACCTGGATAAAGTTGGGCACTTTGGGCACTGGCAAAGTTGAGAACTTTGGGCAAAATACAAAGAATTTTTCGTATTTTTCTAATATTTGATAAAATTGTTTATGTTTTAAGAAACCAATTTCGTCGACATTTTGTAATATTACACACACAATCAATTGCAACAGTCAACGTTCATTTATACAAAATTTAATTTAGTTTCAGTATATGCTACTCTCAGCCCGTAATTTGTTCTTTCACGATATTACTATTTTAATGGGAACTAAGATAGACGCTTGCAAGCTGAAAACGGTTTGCTGGCCGAAAATTATAATTAATGCTCGTAATTGGAAAAGGATTTATGAACATTATGTGATTTTTTCAGAATTTTTGTATGCGTATTTACCTGGATAAAATTTTGAGAACTTTGGGCAAAATACAAAGAATTTTTCGTATTTTCTAATTTTTGATAAAATTGTTTATGTTTTAAGAAACCAATTTCGTCGACATTTTGTAAATATTACACACACAATCAATTGCAACAGTCAACGCTCATTTATACAAAATTTAATTTTGTTTCAGTATCTGCTACTCTCAGCCCGTAATTTGTTCTTTCACGATATTACTATCTTAATGGGAACTGAGATAGACGCTTGCAAGCTGAAAACGGTTTGCTGGCCGGAAATTATTATTAATGCTTATAATTGGAAAACGCTCAATGATTATTATGTGATTTTTCTAGAATTTTTGTATGCGTATTTACCTGGATAAAATTTTGAGAATTTTGGGCAAAATACAAAGAATTTTTCGTATTTTCCAATTTTTGATAAAATTGTTTATGTTTTAAGAAACCAATTTCGTCGACATTTTGTAAATATTACACACACAATCAATTGCAACAGTCAACGTTCATTTATACAAAATTTAATTTTGTTCCTGTATATGCTTCTCTCAGCCCGTAATTTGTTCTTTCACGATATTACTATCTTAATGGGAACTGAGATAGACGCTTGCAAGCTGAAAACGGTTTGCTGGCTGGAAATTATAATTAATGCTCGTAATTGGAAAACGCTCAATGAACATTATGTGATTTTTCCAGAATTTTTGTATGCGTATTTACCTGGATAAAATTTTGAGAACTTCGGGCAAAATACAAAGAATTTTTCGTATTTTCTAATTTTTGATAAAATTGTTTATGTTTTAAGAAACCAATTTCGTCGACATTTTGTAAATATTACACACACAATCAATTGCAACAGTCAACGTTCATTTATACAAAATTTAATTTAGTTGCAGTATATGCTACTCTCAGCCCGTAATTTGTTCTTTCACGATATTACTATCTTAATGGGAACTGAGATAGACGCTTGCAAGCTGGAAACGGTTTGCTGGCCGAAAATTATAATTAATGCTCGTAATTGGAAAAGGCTTTATGAACATTATGTGATTTTTTCAGAATTTTTGTATGCGTATTTACCTATGCTCTTATAAGTCTAGAAACAGAGGCTGAGAGGTATGGGATGGATATCATAGCTCTGCAAGAAATTAGACAGCCAATAATCGGAAAACAAGATTTGGATAGTCACTCTCTATACTGTAGTGGTCATCCTTCTCGAAGAGAATTTGGAACTGGCTTTCTTGTTGGTGCACGCATACAAGAAGCCGTGATGAAATTCATCCCGGTCAGTGAGAGGATTTGCTACCTACGTGTACGTGGTACATATAACAATATTTCTCTTATTGCCGTGCATGCACCTACTGAAGCTAAGACCGTCGACGAGAAGGATAATTTCTACATAGCACTGGAAGAGGTTATGAAACAAACACCAACACGCGACTTCACTATGGTTCTTGGTGACTTTAATGGGCAGGTTGGAAGAGATATCTCTTATGGAAATGTGGTGGGCCCCAACAGTCTGCATTTGAATTCGAATGATAATGGTGAGAGAATGACTGAGTTTGCATTATCAAATAATTTGAGAATTGCCAGTACTTTCTTTCCGCACCGATCGATTCATAAGCAGACATGGGTCTCACCGAATGGAAACACTCGAAATCAATTTGATCACGTGCTAGTTACAGCACGTTTCTTTTCGAGTGTTCTGGATGTGCGATCCTTTAGAGGTGCATACATTGGAAGTGACCACTTTCTTGTATGTGCTAAAATAAGGTTCCACTTCCCAAACCCAAGCATTCCGAAATTCAATCAACGGAAACGATTTAACATCTCATCACTAAAAAATGCAGAAACAGAAGAGAAATATCAAAACTATATTGCCGAAACATTGGAGAAATCAGAAACCATTAATGGAGACGTCGATAAGTCATGGTATTTGCTCAAAGATGCTGTTTTAAGCGCTGCTGAGGGAATACTTGGACGACCACAAAACCACTCCCAGAAGCCATGGATGGATCAAGCATGTCTTGACGCTATTCAATACAAAAGAGATTGCTATCTGAAATATCTGCAAGGACGCCACACCAGGTCCACGAAGGAGAACTATAAACTGGCAAGACAAGCCGTTACAAAGTTATGTAGACGAACGAAGAGAGAATGGTGGAAGAGAAAGTGTGAGGAGATTGAAAGCTTCAATAAGGAACATCAATCGCGTAACTTCTTTCAACAGGTTAAAACCTTAAAGAACGGCCCTCAAACTAGATCGACTGCTATTCAAAACGAAGATGGGGAGCTACAAGTACACCTTAAAAATATTTTAGATACTTGGGCCGCTTATTTTGAGAATCTTCTCAACTTAAGTGACCGGAAACAAGTCGGGCGACGAGCAAAGCTTATTCGTGCGTCAAAGGTACATGTAGACGAACCCACCAAAGAGGAATTCGATGCGGCGCTGTCAAAATTAAAATGCAATTTTGCTATCTAAAATCAATCCTTTTGCTGAACAACTGTTTGGAGAATATCAGTGTGGCTTCCGGCGGGGCCGAGGTACCACCGATGCACTTTTCTCGATTAGGATGATTTTGGAAAAGTGCCGAGAGTTCAACATACCAGTGCACCAACTCTTCATTGATTTCAGGCAGGCCTACGACTCTCTCGAACGAGAGACTCTATGGTCTGCTCTGGTGTCAATGGGAATTCCTGGTAAACTGGTATCACTATGCAAAATGACAGTACAGAACTCTCAATGCTGTGTACGAGTAGAGAACGAAATATCAAGGTTTTTTAAAGTCGACTCCGGGTTAAGACAAGGTGATGCTATCTCTCCTATACTTTTTAATTTAGCCTTGGAATATGTGTGCCGTCAAAAGAAACTACCGACTAACAACAATATCTTGTCAATAAACTCAGTACAGATGATTGCATACGCTGATGATGTTGTCATCCTCGGCCGAAGTGAAGCTGTTATGAGTGAGACTTTTAAGTCGCTTGAGAGTGGAGCTAGAAAAATTGGTCTTCAAATTAACTACAATAAAACCAAACATATGAATGTTTCAAGAGAGTCTGAGAAGAAAGATTTGATGTGCGGCGATGAACGAATTGAGGGAGTTGAATCTTTTAAATATTTGGGATCAATGCTTGACTCAAACAACAGCATACTTACAGATATAAAAGCTCGAATCGCTGCAGGTAATCGAACTTTCTACTCAATCAAACCTCTCCTTGGATCTCCGTATGTATCAACTAACACCAAGCTCAAGTTATACAAGATATTGATTAGACCGGTTGTGATGTATGGATCACAAACGTGGACCCTTACACAAAATGACGAATCGCATTTATCTGTATTTGAGCGTAAGATCCTACGCTACATTTTTGGTCCACTTAAGACAGACGATGGAGAGTATAGAACCCGATATAACTTTGAGATCAGAGACCTTCTTGAGGGTCCTGATATAATAGGTTGTATCCGTTCTAATAGAATTGCTTGGTTTGGGCATGTTCTACGAGCCGATTCACAGTCTGGAATGATTAGAAAAATGTACGTTAGTACCCCAGGGAGTGGGCGACCGCGAGGTAGACCACGACTACAATGGGAGACTGACGTAATAAACGACCTTAAAAAAATCGGCTGCCATGGTAATTATGTCGCTGTTGCGAATGACCGTGGTGAATATTCGAAGCTGATTAGCCTGGCAACGCTCCTACATGGAGCATGAACGCCGTTAAAAAAAAAAAAAAAAAAAAAAATTTACCTGGATAAAATTTTGAGAACTTTGGGCAAAATACAAAGAATTTTTCGTATTTTCTAATTTTTGATAAAATTGTTTATATTTTAAGAATCCAATTTCGTCGACATTTTGTAAATATTACACACACAATCAATTGCAACAGTCAACGTTCATTTATACAAAATTTAATTTTGTTTCTGTATATGCTACTCTCAGCCCGTAATTTGTTCTTTCACGATATTACTATCTTAATGGGAACTGAGATAGACGCTTGCAAGCTGAAAACGGTTTGCTGGCCGGAAATTATTATTAATGCTTATAATTGGAAAACGCTTAATGATTATTATGCGATTTTTCCAGAATTTTTGTATGCGTATTTACCTGGATAAAATTTTGAGAACTTTGGGCAAAATACAAAGAATTTTTCGTATTTTTCTAATTTTTGATAAAATTGTTTATGTTTTAAGAAACCAATTTTGTCGACATTTTGTAAATATTACACACACAATCAATTGCAACAGTCAACGTTCATTTATACAAAATTTAATTTTGTTTCTTTATATGCTTCTCTCAGCCCGTAATTTGTTCTTTCACGATATTACTATCTTAATGGGAACT